>PVIY010018288.1:0-47847 GCA_004026745.1 Myrmecophaga tridactyla | reverse complement strand
AGGAACTAGAAAAAGAAAAGAAATCTAAAACCAAAGCAGAAATAAATCAGAGAATTAAAAAACAACAGAGAGCATTAACAAAACCAAAAGTTAGTTTTTTGAAAAGATCAATAAAATTGACGAATCTTTAGCTAGACTTACAAAAATAAAATATAGAAGACTCAAATAAATAAAATCAGAAATGTGAGTAGGGCATAATGACTGATGCTAAAGAAATAAAAAGAATCATACAAGATAATATGAACAACTTTATGCCAAGAAATTAGACAACCTAAATGAAATGGAAAAATTCCTAGAAATATGTGAAAAATGGACATTGGCTCTAGAAGAAATAGAAGATCTCAACAGACAAATTACAAGAAAAGAGATTGAGTCACTCATCAAAAACCTGCAAACAAAGAAAAGCTAGGACCAGATGACTTCACAGGTGAATTCTACAATACACTCCAAGAATTAATACTAATCCTGCTCACACTCTTCCAAAATTTGAAGAGAAAGGAACACTGTCTAACTCATTCAATGAGGCCGATGCCACCCTAATTCCAAACCAGATAATGATACTTACAAGAAAAGAATTACAGATAAATATCTCCTATGAATATAGACAAAAATCATCAATAAAATACTAGAATTCAAATCCAACCACACATTGTAAGAATTACCCACCATAGTCAAGTGTTATTTATCTCAGTTATGCTAGGGTGGTTCATCATAAGAAAAATCAACTAATGTAATACACTATATGAACAAAATGAAGGGAAAAAATATATGATCATCTCAACTGATGCAGAAAAGACATTTGACAAAATCCAGCATCCTTTCTTGAATTAAAAACCACTAAGAAAAAAAGGAATAGAAGGAAACTTCCACAACATGATAAAAGACACATATAAAAAAAATAATGGCTAACATCATATTCAGTGGTGAAAGACTGGATGCTTTCCCTTAAAGAGCTAGGACAAGACCAGGATACCCACTGTCACCACTGATATTCAACATTGTACTGGAAATTTTAGCCAGAATGATTAGGCAATAAAAAAATAAACGGCATCTAAATTGGATAGGAAGAAGCAAACTTTCATTATTTGCAGATGACATGAGCTTAATATACAGAAAGTTCAAAAAAATCTACAACAAAGCTACTAGAGCTAATAAACAAAGCTACTAGAACTAACAAACAATTTCAGCAAAGTGGTGGGGCACAAGATCAACATTCAAAAATCCTAGTGTTTCTAATACAATTGTAGTGAGCAATCTGAAGAGGAAATCAACTAAAAATTCCATTTACAATAGTAACAAAAAATCAAATATCTAGGAATAAATTTAACCAAGGAGAAAAAGGACCTATACATGGAAACTTAAAGAATTTTGCTAAAAGAAATCAAAGAAGACCTAAATAAATGGAAGGACATTCCAATGCTCATGGATTGTAAGATTAAATATCGTTAAGATGTCAATTCTACCCAAATGATTTACAGATTCAATGCAATCCCAATCACAATTCCAACAGCCTATTTTTTTCAGAAATGGAAAAGTCAATCATCAAATTTATTTGGAAGGGTAAGGGCCCAAATAGCCATAACCAACTTGAAAAATAATGAAGTAGGAGGACTCACACTTCCTGACTTTAAAACCTATTACAAAGTTACTGTGGTCAAAACAGCATGGTATTTGCTTAAAGATAGTTATATAGACCAATGGAATTGAATTGAGAGTTCAGAAATAGACCCTCACATCTATAGCCAATTGATTTTTGGCAAGGCTGCCAAGTCCACTCAATTGGGAATGAATAGTATCTTCAACAGATAGTGCTGGGAGAACTGGAAATCCATACACAAAAAAATGGAGGACCCCTATCTCATACCATAAACAAAAATTTAACCTAAAAATGGATCAAAGACCTAAATATAAGAACTAGAACAATAAAACTCCTAGAAGAAGGAAGCATCTTCAGGATCTCATGTAAAACAATCATTTCTTAGACTTTACACCCAAAGTGCTAGCAACAAAAGAAAACAAAAATAAATATTTGGACCTGATAAAAATTTAATACTTTTGTGCATTAAAGGACCTTAAGACAAAAGTGAAAATACAATGTACACAAAGGGAGATAATATGTGGAAATCACATATCCATTAAGAGTTTAATATTTAGAATAGATAAAGAAATCGTGTAACTCAACAATGAAAAGACAAACAACCCAAATAAAAAAATGGAATATTGAACAGATATTTCTTCAAAGAGGATATACCAAAAAAGCACATGAAAAAAATGCTCCACATGAGTAGCTATTAGGGAAATGCAAATCTAAACCACAATAAGATACCACTTCATACCTGCTAGAATGACTACTATTAAAAAAAAAGATTATGATATGTTGGAGAGGATGTGGAGAAATTGCTGGTGGGAATGTAAAATGGTGCAGAGTCTGTAGAAGACATGTTAGCAGTTCCTCAGAAAGCTATGCATAGAATTGCCATATGACCCAGCAATCCTTCTACTATGTATATAATCCAAAGTATTGAAAGCAGGGATTTGCACACTGATGTTCATAGGAGCATTATTCACATTTGCCAAAAAGATAGAAACAACTCAATTGTCCATCAACCAATGCATGGATAAACATAATGTGGTAAATACAAACAATGGAGTATTATTCAGCATTGAAAAGGAATGAAGTGCTGATTCATGAGCCAACATGAGGAGATCATGCTGAGTGAAATAAACCAGACACAAAAGGACAAATATTGTATGATCTCACTGATATGAAATAGTTAAAATAAGCAAACTCATAGAATTAGAACCTAGAATAATATCGTTTAGGGGCTGAGTCAAGGGTAGGGAATAGGAATTGTACAGAATTTCTATTTGAGTTGATTGCAAAGTTTTGGTAATAGACTGTAGGTGATGGCAGCACAACATCATGAACATAATTAACAGCACTGAATTATACATGTGAATGCAGTTAAAATGGGAAATTTTAAGTTATATATATATTACTACAGTAAAACTTAGAAAATAAAACATATAATGTACAACACATTGAACAATGGACTTAGTTAATAGTAAAATTACAAAAAAAGTTCCTTCTTGAGTTATACTAATCTACCACAGTAATGCAAGTAGTTAATGTGCCAACTAATGCAAGGAGTTAATAACAGGTTGGTATAGGTGAACTCTGTATTTTATACATTTTATGCATGATATTTCTGTAAACTTATCATTTCTAACAGAAAAAAGTATTAATAAAAAGAAGACAACATTAAAAATAAATTTTACTTAATCAACTTTGATTATCAAAAGACACCCTTATAAAAATATACATGAAAATCACAGAGTGGAAGAATGTATTTGTAGAACATATATTTGACCAAGGACTTATATCTGTACTATATAAGGCAC
Organism: Myrmecophaga tridactyla; assembly: GCA_004026745.1. Lineage (NCBI taxonomy): Eukaryota > Metazoa > Chordata > Mammalia > Pilosa > Myrmecophagidae > Myrmecophaga > Myrmecophaga tridactyla. The sequence continues at coordinate 44,445 of PVIY010018288.1, read as the reverse complement.
AGCTAAAATTGACAGTAAGAATAATAATAAAATAATAAAATTAAAAATAGTATGGAAACAATAAAAATTGGGCAACAGCTTTGAATAGAAACTTTACAAAGAAGACATAGAAATGATCATTAAGCACAGGAAAAAATACGAAACATTACTATTCATCAGAAAAATGTGATATAAAACCACAGTGAAATATCTTTACATACCCACTAGAAAAAACACCCACAATATCTGAGAGTGTGAAGCAATTGAAACTTTCATGCATTTCTTTTCGGGAGGGTGTGATAGGTTCATCTGTCAACTTGGCCAGGTGGTGGTGCCCAGTTGTCTGGTCGGGCAAGCACTGGACTGTCTGTTTCTATGAGGACATTTCATGGACTTAAATCATGACCATTTTGGCAGCATCTACAGCTGACTGCATTTGCAATCAGCTAAGGGGAGTATATTCTGCAATTTATAAATTTTATGTTTACAGATATCTTCTATTGATTCTGTTTGTCTAGAGAACCCTAGCTAATACAGGGGGGAGGAGTATAAAATGATATAATTATCTTGAAGAATTATTTGACACATTCTTATAAAGTTAAATATACATCTATCCTATGACACAGTAAATATACTACTTAGTATATATACAATAAAAATGAAACATGCTCATAAAGTCTTATACAAGATTGTTCATAGTAACCTTATTCATAATATATAAAAACCATGAACCACCCAAATATTTATCAATGATTGAATGGATTAAAAATTGCTACTTATTAATACCAGTGAACAGTGCTTAAATACGAAAAGAACTACTGATATAAGCAACTGTATGGACAAATCTCCAAATTATTATATTGAGTGAAAGAAGTTGAAGAGGTTGGACACCAAACCAAATATACTGTATGATTCCAATTCCACGAAGATCATGAAGAGACAAAGCTCAACTATGCTATTAGAAATCAGAAAGCAGTTACCTCTGAGGAAGAGGGGACTGACTAAAGAAAGGCAACTTTTCATTAACCAAGCAATACATAACCTTATTGTATGTGTTTTGTTGTTCAAAGAGCTTATTAAATATATATGATCGAGGCATTAATATGGAACTCAGTCAATAGCACTCATGCCTGATCCAGGTTATGTAGCACATGGAGCTTGTAGCTTCTTCTTAAGTCACTTTACACAGCTTTGGGAAAGGGGTACTATTTCCACTGCCATTTTATACAGGAGGGTATATCAAGACACAGAGGATTCAGGGACCTCATCCAAGCTCCTGCATGGCACAGTTAATCACTCACAGCTGTGACAAAACTGAAGATACCCACCAGTGTTAGGAAATCAAAGCAAGCCAAGCAAAAAAAGGTAGGAACTGTGGAAATCCGGCTTCCAGACCAAATAGTCTTACTTGTTGGAAGAATGAGCTATTTCTTAAAAGGTCATTTCCACTTATAGAGATGGTCAGCCTACTAGCAGTCATCAAGCTTTCAGTGGGTTTCCGGCCCCTCCTCTCTCTTTCCAGTTCCCTTAGCTAGGGGTGGGAATGATACTGCAACAAACCAATTGGCGTTTTCCTTAAGTTGACTTCTTCCTATTCCAACCCTATCACAGCTGGACAACACCCAGTGACAGGCAAGTCTGTGCATATGGAAGTCACAATCTCATCTATTGAACTGAATCATGTAAAGATTTAATAATATGCAATTCATAAAAGTTCTTTCTGAGAGGCAAAGGTAAGCTGAAAATTTCTTTCACTTTTCTTTTTGAGATGGTTTGAGATGCCAAAACAGGGAAATGTGTTGACTTGAAGATGGACATTTTTATTTTTAAAATCTAAAAATGAATTCCCCTACCTCTCATTGCCAAGTTTGAGATCCTATTTTACAGTAATACAGGTTGCAGAGACTTTTCCAAAGCTGGCTGTAAAATGCAAGGGGCAGCCTCAAAGTTGGAGCCTGCTTGTCTTAAGAGGTCATTAGAAAATGACCGCCCTATTATTAATAGGAAGGAAAGAGAAAACAAGATTTCTTCATAAATAACTGCTTTTGAAGGCTAAAAGAAAATAAAGTTTGCAGACTTGGACTCCATTAACCTACATTTAAAAATATATCACATTCATGCTATTTAATGCAAATAATTGCTGCCTTTCTGTTCTCTCAGAATATGCCGCATTGAACTTCATTTTGGCTGGGTCCTCATATCAAGTTTGTTTTATTTTGTTTGTGGTTTCTTTGGTGCATCTGCCAGTCATTTGTTCTCCTCCATACTCTCTTCCAGAGTGTGAACACTTTCATGAGACCATGGAATTGCATTATTTCCGTTTCCCCAGCAATCATCTTTGGACCTGACACATCTTATTTCTGTGTAGCAATTATTAAATTTTCCAAGTTCAAAATATGACCTTTCTGAACTGTGTCCTGTTGGAGATCTACTAAAGCTAACACAAAGTCAAAGGGAGGAGGTCTTTCCAGGATTTTACACATTGTATCTTCTCAGCACAGTTCACCTCCCCTTGTTTTTCCTTGACCTGCTCTTCCATTATATGTATATATGATGACCTTGGCTCCTTCTAGAATGGATTTGACGTTCTATGGGCTGCGAGACCCTAGAAGCAGCATGTCACCTCCTTGAAGTCTTCACTTCCTCACCTTTTTCTTATGCTCTGTGGTGGAGTCACAGTTCATTATTTTTCCATGTGAGTATCCTGTTATTGCAGCACCATTTGTTGATTTTTTGGGGGGGAATGGGGTTGAGGAATGCATGGGCCAGGAATCAAACCCAGATCTCTCTCATGGCAGGTGAGAATTCTACCACTGAACTACCCTTGCACCCCCTACTTCTTCGCTTTTAAAATGAAAAACCTAAAGCTAGTCACACATGTCTCATGAAGCTACTACAATTATCCAGAGAGGCACCTTATAGAAAAGTGCATGATTGACTCCATGTTTCACTGGTCACCTGGTGTTTGGCCTCCCTTAGTGTGGTAGGAATAAGTCTCAGTTTGCCAGGACTTCATACCAAAGGACCAGAAACTAGATGGTCTAAACAAGAGGAATTGCCTTACAGTTCTAGAGGCTATATGTCCAGAATCCAGGTGTTGGCAGGGCCACGCTTGCTCTCCCCTGACTTCTCAATGGTGGCCGGCCATCCACACAGTCCTTGGCTTATGACAGCAGGACTCAATCTCTGCCTCCATCCCATAGTCATCTTTCTCTCTCTCTCTGTCTCTCTCTTACTGACCATGTCTAAAATTTCCAAAGATAGCCATGAGTACCACTGGTGATGAGTGAGGTTATTTTAGAAATTATTGAACTATCTAAATATTAATATTTAGGAAAATTAATAACTATCTCTTTTCTACAGTTATCTTTATGGTAAGGAATATTGGATTTCTGCAGACAATCATGACATAATATTTCACAAATATATTTGTTAGTGCTTTACAAAATAAAGAAAAATCAATTTGAAAGAAAAGTGGTAAGTAAAGGTAGTATGCAAATTACCCAAATATGGCCAAGATTGTAGAGGCATTAGGTAAAGGAACTAAACTATGGGAAACTGATCAAAAAGAATGAATAATCATTAAAACCTGAGAATATAGACATAGTTAACCCCATCTTTCAGTGAATAGACCATATTCAGAGAGGCCAAGACCCTCCATTATTAAGACACAAAGTCAAGGGCAATAGTGTTTCAATCCAGGTTTTCTCATGTTAAAATTGATGGTTGTGACATCACTCCTCCCTAGACTGCTTTCATTCATTTATGTGCCTATTCATTCATTAATTCATTGGATTAATCTCACATCCATGCCCATGGATCACTTTGTCTCACCAAAAATCAACCCATATGCCCCAACTTGAATTGTGATTCACCTTGGCAGAACGGTCTGTTTAAGGGTAACCACCTCTTCCTTTGCAAGAAAAGGCAGAGAGTGCTTTTTCATTAGAAACTCCATCTCCCAAGCCACACAAGTCGAGCACTGAAAATACTCTTTATCCTGTTGAGAGTTAATTTTCCATTTTGGGGAAAGTCAATCTTCTCAGCTCAAAGTAAAACATATTCAGAAAGAGGGACCAACACACACAGTACAGGCAGCATCTTGAACATCAGATATCAAAAAAAAAAAAAAAAGAAATGCTGATCTGTGAGTAAAGAAATCAGAACCATATGGTTTTTCCCCCCTTAATAGACATATGGGCTTTACAAAACAGGGAGAAACATACTTGGCAAAATGCATTTCAAATTTTACTCAAACCACAAAACTTTAAAAATATCTTAACATGTCTAATGAGCCCAAAATGTGTCCTTGTTCACCCAAATTCATCTAACACCATTCTTGTGAACGTTTATCCCTACTATGTGTCAGGCACGTAAACATACACACATATAAATATTCCTCGAGTGGGAACGAGGCATGCAAACAAATGCATAATGCCACAGCATATATTGATATAAATTTGTGGGAGATAGCATGAGCACTCAGAGGGTAGAGGATTGGTCTGAGAAAGTTGCTGAGAGGGGGTGAAATTTTCACCAGACCTTCACAGATACACAGGAGCCTTCCCATAAAGAGAGGAGGGGAAGAAAATGGCAGGCTGAGAGATCAGCGGGAACAAAGGTACCCGCTCTGGGTTTGCAGGGAGGTCGTGGATTAAGTTGCTGTAGGCCGGGAGCTGGTGCTGAAGCAGGGCAGCATTGGCAGCACATGAGATTGACAAGCTTAACTGGTCAAGGCCACCTAAAGAACTTGAACGCAAAACCTATAAATAATGGAGAGCCATGGGAACAAACAACAACTTCATTAATTATAAAAAATATTTTATACTCAGAATTTTTTTAAACAAGAGAATGAAAAGTGAGGCATAAAATAGAAGCGCCTCCTCAATCCTCACCTCCCAGCCAAACTTGACTGAGGAGGAGAGAAGAGTTTCTTGAGATTTCTATACAGTGACATCATAGAATGTGTGCGGATATATGTGTTTGCATGCATATGTATATTTGGATGCTCTTAGAGATGTAATTTTTTTTCATCTTAACCATGGAGGGCTTTTAAGCAGGGCTGAAACACAGTCATAGCTGTGTTTTAAAAACTCGCAAGGTTCTCAAAGGGCCCTAAGCAAATAAATACCTTGCAGGAGTTTGGGTGGAGCCCCCAGACGGTCATACAGGAATGCCCAGGTCTGCTAAGCTGCATCCACAAATGTCTCCAAGATCTTTCTCAGACCCAGAGTTTTACCAAATGAGTCTCTTACCGGATTTTTTTTCCCGCTGTGCTATTTACTTCCATTCATAGAGTAGCTTCAGTTCAATAAATGATGTGTTTGCCATCAGAACAATTTGATTCTCGTTCTAATTATAGCAACAAGCTGCTTCCCCTAAGCATATTATGGGTGTTTCATTATTTTAAATTGTTATCTTCCATATTAATTACAGAAACAGTTGATCTTTTCTGATAAGCAGGCAGCTGCAAATTCCCTTTTTTATGTCTCATTGTAATAGGTGAAGCATCAGGTAAAAATTAAATCAAATCTTAATACAAGTCATGATAGAGGCACCCATAGGCTGCACAGTGTTGTTTCTAGTTGGCCTGGACTTGCTGTTTTCCAGAAGCACAGAGCTGCCTGGCTTGGCACACAAGCTCTTTGCTGTTGACCAAGGTCTCCTAAAAAATCTACTCCCCAAGGAAAATGAATAACTGGATAGCTGGCACAAAGAATTAATCAGCTCCTGAAATAGGGGAGGTCGGAGAGATGGATGACCCTCTGCTCTGACTCATAATTAGGGCTGCACTCACTGGAAGGAGAGGTCAGGGTGGTAGGACCCAGGTTTGTGGGGGAGCTTATCCCTGCAAGGAGGCAGGCCAAAGGCTCAAGTGACTCACCTTGGATGTTCTTGATTGCAATTGGAGTGGGGACAGGTGGAGCAGCCCCAGCCCAGAGCCCAGAAGCTAGAATATGCCCAGACAGGCTAACAGCCTTCCCTTTCCTGGTGAGGCCCGGGCACGTGCCAAGGCCAACCTCAGGGGCAGAGGCGGCATGATTCCAAGGGAGTGGCCTCCATCTAGTGTGACCTTCCAACCCAAAACAGATAAGTTGGGCCACTGCCTGGCCCCACACCTCTGTTTCTGAACCCCACGTCCCTAAGCAGCTCACCCATTTACATTTGATCTTTCATCTATTTACTCGTGTATTCTCCATCCCGTTGAAGGAGGGATTAAAACACACACACACACACAAACACACACACACACACTAATGCAATGAGATGAAAAATAAGATAAAGAAATCAGAGAGAAGATGGAGAGTAGATTAGTAAAATAAGCAGAAGTTCCTTCATAAGCTTCCAAGCACCTAAAGCAAAGAAGGAAACACAGTTATAAGATCTATAGTCTCCAGAGAGGAAAAATATGAGACAGGTCATTTAGGAAAACTCAAGTCTAAGATTAATTTCTCCAGGATGGCTTCATAAAAAGAACACTATATGAGGGGGCTGTGAATGGAATTGACAACGTCCCCAGTGGCAACCCCACAATATACCTCTCTGGCAAGCAGAGGCTAGAACATCAAAGTGTAGTTCCATGAAAAGCCCTGTACAAGGGACAGAAATCATGGGACTCTTTGCTTATTTTATCTTGAATAGAGTCGATGCCCAAAATGTGAGTTGCTTCAATGCACATAATCATGAACATATGCAAAAGAAATGCATGGCAAAGTTGAAATTCAGCATGTCTGAGAAGCAACAGGAGAAGGCCTCCAAGAAGTTCAAGGCCAGCATATAAACAGGCAAGTTATGAAAAATCCCTTTCTGCATACTCTTAACAAGCCCTCACTTTGCTACGATGTTTTACATTTAGATGGGGCACCATCCAATTGAACTTTCTGTGATGATAGAGATGTTCTATATCTGGACTCTCCAATCTGGCAGCCACATGTGGCTATTGAGCCCTTGACATGTGGCTAAGGCAACTGAGGAACTGCATTCTCAATTTTATTGAATTTTAACTAATTGAAATTTGAGTTCACATTGTGGCATGTGGCTAGTAGCCACCAGAATGGACAGTGCAAGTGTGCTGTTCACTTTCTCCATCCCCCTGTGGTTTTGCATGTTCATATTTGTCCTTTTCCACATAAAGAGGTAGAACCATAGATCTACTGATCCACTGTTTAGAGTTAAACTCACAGGGAGAGTGAGAGTCAGCCAGAGAAGGAGCCCTGGTGATTTCCCCTGAGGGCCGCCTGGGGTGGCCAAGAGAGCAGGGCTTCCAGGGTCACTAGAGCCAGGTTCAAACCTTGACTCCATCCCCAAGCAACTGGGTGACCTCTGACACCAAGGATTCATTCTCTGAGCCTCAGTTTCCTCATCTCTCAAACGAGAACCATCCCAACCCTGCTGAGATATGATATCACCTGGAGCCCAACTGTGAATGCCAACGTCAACCAAAGTCAAGTAGATGAACACCAGAGAGAGAACAGAGGGATCCCAGGTGGAGGGAGACCATGACCTTATCTCCATTCTTTTAACGCCAAGCAGGTTTGGACGCATGACTCATGAAATGTATTGAAATAAAGGAAAATAGCTAACAACAATAAAAAAGAACCTACCCTGCATGCATTTGCTTTACTTACTTTTTCTCACATATGCATCACTGGGATGGAGCAATCATTATTTCATTCAATCATTCAAAAAATATTTACCAAAAAGGGTCCAAAGTTTCCAGACCTTTGGCAACACTGGAGGGGCACTGATAGGGTGAGTCTGTCATCTTTCAAACAGGCCAGCCCACCCTGCTGCCCAGCTCCCATCTCTGGTCACGCCAGAGATAAACCACCATATCCCACCATGTGGAGTTACCGAGGATGCCTCCCCCAAGCATGGTGAATGGCACAGGGAAAAGCCTTGGGCAGGTTTATGTGGAACAACAGCTCTTAACTCTTTGTAAAAACTCGGGCAACCCTGAAAAGCAATATCTTGTGATGTGCCTAGTGTGAAATTCATGTAAGATACTAACTAGATCTAAATAACCAACGGGAGGAGGTAGGGCGCTTCTCAATGTGACCCTTTTGCCCTCTCCTGGAATGAGGAGCATCAGTCTTCCCATCTGCTCACCCCTTAGAACGCTCCCTTAAATGTGATCACATCACTCCTCTACCTTGATGTTGCACAGCGGACCCCTACTCGTCCCAGAACATGGAATGAAGCATGTGGTCCTTTCTTATCCCACCTGTTGCTGACCTCCCCCCCGCCCCAGATCCACACCCTGTTCCTGGCTCTCCTCCTCTCTGAGCTCCGGGACCCACTGGCTGCCTCCTGCCTTCCCTGCTCTCCATGCTGTCTGGTCCTTAGCTGTCCTGACCAAGCCCCTCGCCAGTATCTTTGTGAGATCCCGAGGCACCAGGGCCAAACTCCCCACATTCCCCCAGCCCTGGTTCTCACTGCAAGCCCTGTGCATGCACCCCTGGATGGCCTTGAATTCCCTTCCCATCCTTCCTGCCTGCAGTGGGTGGGCGTCCAGGCCTCATTGAACACAGTAGTTGGCATGTACGAAGTTCTTACTCTGTTCCCAGCACTCTCTTGGGATGCCCTGGCTTAACCCACAGCAACCCCAATAAGCCACACAACTCGGTGAGGCATCTAATGTTAATGCTTCCACTTTTCAGATGAGGAAACTGAGGCAGGGCAGGTTAAGTGATTTGCCCCAGGTAACACAGCTTCTAAGCAACAGAGGTGTGGTTTGTCTTCAGGCAGAATAAATTCATAACCTAAGTCTTAGCGTCTCTCTGCTCCCAGGAGCTGGCCCAATGCCTGGCACACAAGAACTCAATAAGTAACTGACCCCGGCTCTGAGACCAAAGGAGTAAGAAGCTGGGACACCCATCACCAGTCCTCTGGAAGACTTGATGCATTCCACCACAAACTCCATTCAGGCTTTCCTCAACAAGTACTCTCACCTGCCTGGGTCAGGTCAACTTGCCCTATCAGCATCTCCAACCTGACATGTGCCATGCAATTCCTCTCTAACATCTGGGTCTGTTTCAGTCTTACTTTCTCTAAGAAGGTCCAATGATACCCTAATTTCTCAGTCACATCTTCCTGATTGCCCAGGCTTCAAAATTCCTTCACCTCCATTTAAGGTCAGGTTCAACTAATATGTAGTGATCAGCAACCATGTGCCACTGCCGCAGGCACATTGCTACGTGCAATTCCTTTAGTCCTCACCCAAATCCTTGGAGGCCACTGTTATCGTCCCCAGTTCACAAAAGAAAAATGGATCTCAAGATTTATGTCATGCAGCCAAGAGTGACAAAGTAAGGACCCACTACACATTTATGTTTTTCTACCAAGATCCACATCGCAAGGGAGAGTGGCTGAGTTGCTAACGTAAATTAACAAAGGAGGCCAGCAAGAAGTCTTCGGTCATTTTGCAGTTGTGCCTTTCTCTAGGCATTATTCTTAAACCTATTACAATTCTTGCAATATTTTATTTCATTATGAAAGCTTAAGTTGCTTTCTTGCAGTGCAGAAATCTTTGTTGTTTTGCATGCCATTGTGTAAAATAGTCTTTCCTTTTATAACATGATATGCTCTCTCTCATCATGTGATAAGAAACACTCTCCTGATTCAAGGTACATTTCTCTTTCCTTTTAACTCGACTATGGGTAGGGCACAGTGCAAATAGAATGGTAAAGAGCATTGAAGTCAGAAAGACAGCAGGGAGTGGTGGTGACTGCAGCAAATTCAAGAGCACATGCTCCATGTAAGGGCAAGGCTGTGATTAAAATCCAATTGATTGCTGTTTCATAATTTCCAAATCTTCCCATTTTTAAAGATTATCAGACAATAATGATTTTAATGTGAAGTCTTCTGAGTTCATTATCCTGGTAATTAATTCAAACGTTTTCTGCTATTCTATTCCATGTTTCAGCTTTCCTTTAGAATAAAATGGTCAAATGAAACGTATCCACAGATCTGAAAAAGCTTTAAATCACTAGCCTGTGACTTATTCTACAACATATATGGCCACCTCTAGCATTCTGTGTCACTTGAGTAACCTACCTTATAAATGAGTACTTATATGTTTTGTTTCTTTGTGTTAATTTTGTATCTCTACTTAGATCATGGCTTCCTTGAGGGCAAGGATGCTTCCTGACACTGCTTCTTGAGCCCAAAAAAACTATATAAATTTTTCCTGATGCAATCTTGATTAATTGTCTTCCTTTGCCCAACATGAAATATCAGAGCAGACAAACTCTTTCTTAATTATATGCCAGACACAGATCTGTTTGCTAATTGTCTTATGACAGCATTATCTGATTTGGTCTCATAGCTTCACTGCAAGGCAGATATAACCCCCATTTGAGAGATAAACAAACTGAGGCTGAGCAAAACGGAGTAATTTGTGCACCACAGGTCAGCATGCAACCCTTGCTGGTTTAACTCCAAAGCTGTCTTTTCCTACTCCCTCATGCAGCCAAACAAAAGCCAAATGTTTCCCAAGGATTTTGTTTGAAAAGATGTGTTTCAGTTAAATGACCTTTGAAAGTGCAAACATAGAGAATGAGTCAAGTGCTGGAGCAGTGATTAGAGTTTGTACAACTGCACAATGCCATAGACTTCTTTTAGACAGAAGGGCTGAGCTGATTGCTTCAGCACACAAGTGAAAATCTCTCCCTTTAAAATGTTGAAAGGCAAATCAATCCTTTTTGGAATGATTCCAATTCAGGGCCTTTAAAAGAGAATTTCTCTCCACCAGTCAGGGCACGTCAAGGAGACATGCAAAGAGAAGAAATGACAAGTGCCAACACCTCCGGTCAATTGAGGCTTGTCCCTCCAGAGTCTGTGAACTGGGGTCACTACAAGTCAGACGGGGTGCTCAGGAACCCCCAAGTTTCCCCCTTGGAGAGAGCCAACCCCACCTTCCTAAGCCTCATCCAATCCCTAGAGCCCTGCCAAAGCAGCCACCATAAAGTAAAACTTGTAGCAAAGTAAGTGAGGAATTTCATGTCCTAACCCCAACTGTGCTCAAATTGCTGTGTAGCTTTGAGCAAGTCACTTAACCTCTCTGTACCTCTATGTCATTATCATTAAAACCTACATGTGATGATGCAGGGAGTGGGGCCTGCGGTCCTAGGCTCCTTGCGGCTCTGATGGCTCAATATTTCCTTGCATTCTTTCCAGACCAAGCTCTGGTGGTTACCATGGAGATCTCCTCAATTGGCCTTTTCTGACGCATTCTTCCTCCTGGCCACCAGGTACAGGAACCAGGGGGCCCATTTTTTGTTAGTTTTTTTACTGCTGTTTTTATGAAATAACCCTGCAAACACTTCTAATTGCTCCCTTATCTATCTATCTATCTATCTATCTATCTATCTATCTATCTATCTATCTATCTATCTACCTACCTACCTACCTACCTATCCATCTAATAATCAACTAATTTAAACTTCAAAACCACCCTTTGGGGTAGATATGACCATCATCCCTATATTAAAGATGAGGCAATCGGACCATGGAGAGTTCAAATATCTTGCCCAAAGTCATGCAGTTAGCAAGCCTAGAATCTAGGATTTGAACCTAGGTCTGTGTGGCTTCAAAGGGCTTTCTCTTTCCTACTCTATCAGAAGTTTCCAAGCATGTCTGCACATTAGAATCACCTGGAGATCACTTTTTGACTGCTCCCCAGATAATTAAAATATGCCAAGAAGTTTGGGAACTGCAGCACCATCTTCTAAAGCCTCTCACTCACCCAGCTGTGGGAGATGAAATGATGAGGTAGTAGAGAGCTCTGGCTTTGGAATCAGCAGAACCAAGTTTTCCTGACTTCACAACACACTGCCTTATACTTTGTCTCTGTCCCATACCTCTTTTGCTCCAATATTAGCTGAATAAGTTACCTAATTTTTCTGGGGCTGACTTTTCTTATCTTTAAAATGACTTTGTCATCCAACATGGATTACTCCATTAACAAGATTGGCTAGATTGGTAAAAAGACAATTCTAATGAATGGTGTTACCCAAGTAATAATCCAACAGTGTTCTCATGAAGGGTAAAGAAAACAAAGTGTGTGGAAGTAGAGTAAATGCTCAAAAAAAACAAAAACAAAAACAACAAAAGTATGTTGAATCTGAAGAGCAGATTTCCCCCAGCCAACCTTAAGTAAACACACACAATATACACACACATACACAGCAATGACATGAAGAGAAGTCCAAATTGATTTCTGTAATAAGCAGCTATCTTCTTTAATGACCGATTTTTCATTTGCATTTTATAAAGAAATCAACAAAATTTTCCAATCTTCTTGCTGCTTGATAGTTGTTTGTCTTTATTTAAGTTCAGAGAAGAAAAGGCTAGATTGACTAAGGATGCTTTCCTACCTAGAATGACAGTGGTGGGTGAGGGCTTTTTCATAAATTTGAAAAATAAAAATGTTTTCATTTTCTTGTTGCTATAATAACCCTGCGAGAGAGAGAAATGAGAGTCTATTTTTTAACTGAAATTGTTTTCCTCAATCACGGGCTCACTCTTCACACTTGTTGGCTATTATTGTAGGGTTGCTAATGAATGTTGACCTGCTACTAGCACTTGGAATAATGCATTCTTTTTAATACACCAACGATGCCTTAAATTGCATGGAGGTTTCAAATAAGAGGATAATGTCTGCTTTACTTGAGTAACACCATTCATTAGAATTGTCTTTTTACCAATCTAACCAATCTTGTTAATGGAGTAATCCATGTTCAGGTTTTATTTTTTTATTCCTGGGAGATGCCGGAATATTGTCGTTCACTATTATATAGTCTCCTTGCTTCCTCTATATTGGTCATTTCATGCTAAAGATTCATTTTCTTTAATTCTTAGAATACGTCCTCAACTCTAAAGCCTTCATTCCTGCCAAACCATTGGCTCTCTAAGTGTCTCTAATCTCCATATTCGTAATGATCATCTATCCAATCTCCCCACCTTACTACTCCAATCCATCCTCCCACGGCCACCAGAATTATCTTTTCAGAGCACAGATCCAACAACACAATCCTCCTGAGTTAAAACCTCTTTTGGCTCTCCACTGGGTACGAGGAGAAATGCAGTGCTTGGATAGGTATCCTGGGGACCTGACACTCACCATCCACTGCCCACCAGACTTCTTGAACCACAGGCAATGGGACTTTTCAGCCTGGTCTGAGAATTTCATGCACTTCCATATTGTGATGTCTTTGTTGTTATGGTTTATTTGTCCATATTGGGAAAGGAGCAAAGTAAATTGGGCCTGATTGGTACTCTGCATATGTCATCCCTTTCCTACCATCCTCTTTCCAGAGCATTCTTAAAACTGAAATGCAAGTACCCTACTGAGTGCAGCCTTCCTATATATCTCAAGAAGTAGTACTCTTTCATCCTTGAGCACCATACCCTGAACTGTATTTATAGCACTGTGCCTTAACTCAGGCTTCCGAGCTGCAGAGCCTGAATAAGGACTCTCATTCAAGAAGTTTATTGGGGGACCCACTGTTAAGTGAGACATCTAAGGAATGTGGGGAGCAAGGCAGTGCAGGGGAAGAAGTTAGAGAAACACCTGGCTTCTGCTGAAGTCCAGCCTCTGGCTGATTTCACAGGGAGTTCTGAAGCATGAATGGTACCAAAGAGCTGCCCTGCTTTGAAGTCAAGGGCTAGATATTTATATTCCTTATTAGCCAGGTCCCTGGTTAAGAGGTTGGGGGAGGCATAGCCTCCCAGGCATCTCTGTATCAGGTAGCACCATTGGGCATGATAATGTTCTGGAAAAGCATGAAGCTGCGGGCCATTAACAGCAAACACTCACAGCAGTTGAGAGATGGGTGCACTGGACTGGTAGATGTGATCTGGGCATCTATTACCAACTGCTTCTTTTATTTTTTTTTAACATGAGTCCCAGCCATTTGCCCATAAAGCCTTTGAAGGTAGTGAATACTTTTTTTATATTTAAACCCCAAGAGCCAAGTCCAGAATCAGAAACTTACTGGGAGCCCTATATTGTTTTGAGTGAACAGCCCATCTACAGACCTACACTCACCAGAGAATGGCTCTAGATTCTAAGAATGTAATAAGCTACTCCACATCACCCTGGCCTCCCAGTGGCTTGTTGACCACTTTGGGAAATGGGGGACCATCTGCTGAGAACCATCATTGCAAATCTATCTGAGGTTGTGTTAAAAGAATGGTGGGTACAATTTTGAGCTCCAACTATGTGTGAGCTGCTGTGTAAGTTTATCATATGTGCTATGTACAAAACACTGGTTTGTTCTCAGACTACAACTGTTGAAGAATAGATAATTGCAGTTTTACCCACTCCCTGCTTCCTGAAGGACTAGGATTCCTGCATTCTAAGTCATATTAGAGGCTTTCTTCCATTGTGAAGATACAGGAAGAAAGAAAATGGAAACAGCCAGAGACTAAATGATTCATGTGATCCAGAACTGAGAAACAGAGTGAGGGACAAAGAAAAACAGACAAGCTTTGTGGGCTATGTTTGAGTTGCAAGCAGGAGAGTGAAAAATTTGAAAATGAACTCTTTGGGAATCTTCAATGTGGAACTGGGGGAAAAGAGGAACTGAAGATACTCAATTTACATTAATTATGTACTTCTTCCTCTTTCTTTAAAAAGATAAATAAAGTATAAAATATTTTTAACTACTTTCTGGTTGTTGGAATGTGTTTCCTTGATGGAAAACTGTGTCAAGATAGTACCGCATGAAGCTCAGAGTTTATTTGGGTTATATACACAATATCTCATTTAACTGTTATTGAACTCATTCCAATTATAAAATGACTGGAAACAGAAAAGTTAAGTAATGTGAACGTGTGATATGTGGTAAGTATCGATTTCAGGATTCCACTCCATGTCTGTCAGACTTCAAACCCATCCTCTGATCATTAAACAAAACAACACAGCAAAGCTGCGGTCAACCACATTAAAATCCAAGTTGGGAAAACTCAGATGGACTTTAGTTCCATGGTTTTCAGGACCTGGCTTTCGTTGGACCGTTATTATGGGAAATTGAACTTGGACTGAGCCTGGACTCTGAATGCAAAGTTTCCATCCAGACTCTCATTTCAGAGACTCCCCAGACCCAGATGAAAAAGAGTAGGTTAAAGATAAGCATTGAAGGCAAGAAAAAACATTGCCCTCTTACTTCCGGTAAAACTACTTTGATTATTTTTGTCAACTCAATCCAGATCAACTGACTCCTATAGCAAAAAAAAATTAATACACTTCAGAAACGACTGAAGTTGGTTCTTCCTTACTTGACACCAAATAACTGGTGAGACAAAATTGTTTCACTCTTCTATTTTTGGTTCTGAAGTAGCATTCATATAGCCATCAAGCTGTCATGCAGCAGATCTGAAAGAAGCAGCGTTTTCCCTTCCCTAAACTCTCCTGTTGCTGGAGTTTCTTCTCGTCTGTTTTAACAGCTCAGGATTATGTCAAGTGCTAGATCCTCCTTGGAAAATGAAATTTCTTCATTCTTCAGTTGTGAGAAAAGCCCAAGGCATGATAGAGTAGCAAAAACATGGAATTTGGAGTCGGATTCTGCCAGTTGCTAACTGTATGATACTGGGAAAATCATTGCAATTTTGCAGCCTTGGTTTCCTCTGTAAAGTGGAGGATGATTAATCCTTGCTCTGACCACTTCAGAAGATGGTTATAGAGATGAAATTTAATAATGAATAAAAGAAGAGCTTTGTATACTGTGAACTGTTGTGCACATGTAAGTGGTTATTATTAATTGCAGTTTGGTTTAGAGCAGAAAGTGGTTTTCCAAAGCTTAAATAATAAGCACCTAAAGAATCAAGAGGAGAAATATTTATAGAGAAGATGTTTGCTTTCCCTTCCATGAATTATCAATTGCTCTCATCTGGTGTTTTAATTAATAAGGTATGTGATTTTTAATTTAAATAAGATTAAGTCTCTGGAAAGAATAGCAGAAGAACATGAATCATGTACTAAGAAATGCCCAACAATGGACGAGATGAAGTGGATATTTAGAAACAGGAAGAATCCTGTTAAATACTTGGAGAGAACTGCACTGTTTAGTCCTATTGTTAAGATGGCATTTTTCTACTGTAGATAAATTCACCTATTTTCATCTTCCTTTTATGGCTTTATGTCTTTCCCACATTCCAAGGCATTTTTTGGAGGAGGGTATTTAGTTATTATTTTTATTAAAGAAGTTGTATGTTTACAGAGCACTCATACATAAAATACAGAATTCACACACACCACACCACCACCAACACCTTGCGTAGAATGTGAATAATTTGTAACAGCTGATGACAGCATATTTAGGGCTCACTGAACACTGTACTTCCATGGATTTCTTTTCCCTGTCATGTTCTATGGCATAATCAAGAAGCAAATGGTCCATGTTGGGGAGAATAGTGAAGTATATGGCTTGTCCCAGAAAGACATCCAAAGAGTTTTAGACGATCCAGCAACACCTGCAGATGACTCACCTGGTCATTCAGAATGGAACACAGTGAATCACTCTTCCTTTCCACTCATAGTTTGCCTTTAATTGCAGAAATAGTTCTAGTTTCTTAATATCTTTGAATTCCATCTCCTCTTCTCCATTTCCACTTTCCCAGGCCTAAGGCAAACAAAGGATTTGGAAGAGTTATTAGGACTCTACTACATACTTTAAAAGTTAGAGACATGGAAGGTATGAAAAAGACCAAATGGAACCACTAGAAATGAACACTACACTGAATGTAGTTTCAGTCTGCACTGAAAAATGCACTGGATGGGATTGATGATGGCTTAGCTATCACAGAAGAAAAGATCACCAAACTTGAAGTTGGCAGAAATAGACATTTTCAATGAAACAAAGAGAAACAAGATGGGAGAAAAATGAACCAAACCTCAATGAGCTGTAGGACTACCATTTCAAGGAGCCCAATGCTGTGAAAGGAGAGGCAGGAAAAGAGGAGAGTCTGTATGACTTATCTATTGCTGCATAAAAAACTACCCCCAGATTTAGCAGCTTAAAACAACATATATGATACTATTTCAGAGGATCATAAATCCAAGAGCACCCTGGCTCAGGCTCAGGGTCTCTTATGAGGCTGCAAGCAAGCTGTTGGTCTGCACTGTAGTCATCTGAAGGCTCTACTGAGGGGGAATTTCTTTCCATGCTACTGCTGTGTCATTGCCGGTAGGTCTCAGCTCCTCTTAACGTGAGCACCTTCTCAGGGCTGCTTCTATGTCCTTACAACACGGCAGCCAGTTTCTCCCAGAGCCGAGGAACTTAGGAGAGTGAGAAAGTGTATGAAAAATAGAAACTGCTGTGTATTTTATGAATTAATCTTGAAAGTGGCAACACATCACTTATTTTGTATTCTACTGGTCACATCAACTAGCCATGGCACAGCATGTGACAGATACACACGAGCACATGCATATCAGGGACTGAGGATCAATGGGGGGGGGTCATCTTTAAGGCTGGTTACCACAAGGGGGCCAAAAATATTTGCAGAAATAATGGCCCATGCTTTTTTTGGCCCCCAAATTTGATGAAACCATAAATCCTTAGACTCAAAAAGATAAAAATAAATAAATAAAGACAAGCACAAGAAAAATATGGTTAAAGCTACACCCAGTTGCACCATAAACATATTACTTAAAGCCAATTCTAAAGATAAAAGTCTTTTAAAATGGCCAGAGAAATACTACCCCAACTCTACTGGTCTGGCTAAAATTCAAAAGACTGACCATGCCAAGTGTCATAGAAAACATGGAGCAACTGAAACTCCCATACACTGCTGATGGACTCTAAAATGGTACAACCACTTTAAAAAACAGTTCGGTGTTTCCTTCAAAAACTAAATGTGTGGCCACGGTGGCTCAGCAGGCAAGAATGCTTGCCTGCCATGCCAGAGGACCCGGGTTCGATTCCTGGTGCCTGCCCATGTTAAAAAAAAAAAAAGAAAAGAAAAAAAACTAAATGTGTATCTGTCACATAAGCCAGCCATAGGTATTTATCCAATAGAAAGGAATGTGTATGTGCATGTAAAGACGTGTATGTAGATGTCCAGAGCAGTTGTATTTGTTATAACCCCAAACTGGAAAAATCTAATGTTTATCAACAGATAGATAGATAAACAAATTGTGGTATATCCATATATTTCAAAATCAGTATGAATCTCAAAATAAGTATGCTTACTTAGTGATGACAGATACTAAAGAGCTGAAAGAAGACAGATACAAAAGAGCAACTAATCTACAGAGACCAAAAGCAGATCAATGGTCACCTGGGGTGGACCTGGGGAGGAATGAAAGAGAGGAAAAGCACACAGAGCGAACTTGGGGATTTTTGTGTGTGTTCCCAATCTTGATTGTGGTGGTGGTTTCACAGGTATATCTAGATATCACAACTTCAACTGCACATTTTAAATATGTGCACCACTGTACCTTAATTATACCTCATTAAGCTGTTAACAAAACAAAGGCACCTCAAATGGCCTTATCCCTCCCAGCATTATCTTTTCAGTGGCTTCTTAAAACACTTAGGCTGAAGTCTAGGCTTTGGGAGGCAATCTGAGCCTTCTGTAATCCTATTCTAAGTTGCTCCTCTTCTAACTTTGCATTTATCCTATTTGAAATTACATATAGGTCGTGGGCATGCCTCTGGTTTCACCATTTTGTTATTTCCTCTTCCTAGAATGCTCTTTTCCTCAGCTCCTACCCTTTAGATAACTCCTACTCACCTTCAGACCCCACCTCCAGCATTTCTTCCACAAAATCATCTCCAGATCCCTTTCTCCCACTCTTCCAATTGACAACTGATGGTCCTTCATGCCTTTTGCAGTGCCCCCATCACTCCCACTCTACTGTGGGTAACTCAAGGACAAGTCTTTTTATTCATTATTGTTATTGTCATTAGTAGTAATATTTCTGTTCCTGCAGTGCATTGCACAGAATCAGGTACACAGTAGGAGCAATGGATATTTTTGAAATTAGTAATGGAAAAAGTTTGGAGCTTCCACCCAGAGTCAGAATTTGTCCTTGCACAGAGAAGCTAAATCTGCTGACGGAAGGGTCCTTTGTAGAGGTGGTAGAGAACCTAACAGGACCTTCTGTTTAAGTCCTGCAATTCTTACTGGGCTAATGGATCAAGTCATTCTAGAGGTGGGGAAGCTACAGTTACTAGTGGGGCAAGTGGAGAGAGAGGAAGAAAAGGGCCGGAGGGCAGGCTCCGTCTTCTCAAGGCAGGTTAAAACAAGCAATGCTTTCTAATCTTCCAAACAGCTGTCAGGTTAGAAAGATGCAGCTCATATTCAAAGTGTCTATTTTTAGCACAGTGGTTGAGATGAGGGTTATGCTTAGGTGATTAATAGCAAAATTTTAATCTAATATTCCAAGCCCGTGCTACTGCTTTCATTTTAATGGGGGAAAAACAGGGAATTTCTTGGGTTCATTTACCCAAGAAGATAACAGTATTTGTTCCCTCACCTTTTCTTTGAAGGCGACTCCAGACGGTGTAATGGGACAGAGACAGGCTTGTGAAATATTCAGGAGCCCGTGTCTCTCTGCCCCCCTCACCCGCCCCTTCTCTCTTTTCTCCCAGAGTTTAAATAATGAGCAGGCGAGAAAGGTATGAGGCAACATGTCTGTGTGTCTCCTTTGAAATCTTTTCTTGCATTTTCTTGTTATCTGCCTTCCAGCACGGCAGGCGGCTCAGCCACTGAGCGTGAGGAAGACGAACACCAGGCAGCAAGCGCCAAGCTGCCTGCCTGAGTCCAGGCAACTGGGGGAGGCACCCGAATCGACAAAAAAAAAAAAAAAAGGCAGAGGGAGACGGTTTTCTCAGGCAAACATTTTCAGGCAGTCATAGCTCATCGTGCCTTCCAACGTCTGCTAAGAGATTCAAACTTTCCCCGAAAAGAAAAGGAAACTTACAAGTTGGATTCAAAATAAATAACAAGCAACTGGGTAACAGTACTTAGGCACTTAAATTAATAGCAAGCATGAGA
This sequence comes from Myrmecophaga tridactyla, assembly GCA_004026745.1. Lineage (NCBI taxonomy): Eukaryota > Metazoa > Chordata > Mammalia > Pilosa > Myrmecophagidae > Myrmecophaga > Myrmecophaga tridactyla. The sequence continues at coordinate 24,459 of PVIY010018288.1, read as the reverse complement.
AAAGTGATTTTGTTTCTATGCAGAAGAGGGAAGAAGAAGAATTATTTTAAAAAACATTTTATTATGGAAAATATGGACATGCTCAAGTATATGCAAAAGTAGACAGAAACACAAAAAATCATCACTCACCTATCAACCAGTTTCAACAACGATTACAATTTTATTTTTGAATTAGAAATGAAGAGGCAAGATATATGGGTACATCATCGGCACTGAGAAATGGTGTATGGAAAACTACCTGGGACTTCACGGTCCATTGGTTCAGATTCAAGTAACTCTTCACACGCTACAAGAGCTAGGAGGCAGTTCCTTACTTTTCACTCTCAGTTTACTCACTACAAAATGTGAAAGAGGATGTCTATATTTCAGGACCATTAAAAATTAAAGCAAAAGTAAAGAGCCAGTCACTCTATTGATAGTAGATGATCAATAAATGGTGAATTTTGTCCCGATTACCAGTATTCAGACACATCAGGTAATCATGTTACTACACAGGCAGGAAATTGAAACTCAGTTCGAGTTGGGACAGAGCCCTGGATGTGACACGTGAGGGATTTTCCCAATATGTTTTCTTGGAAACAAGTAATCAATGGCCAAAAGTCTCAAGTCCATGCATGTTATACATAAAAGAGAAGCATTTCTAATGGGGGCACAGAGAGAAGAAACAGCATACAAATGGTTTTCTTTTTCTTCTGATTAATTTTATAGCAACCAGGCAACCCATTTTCTATCTCCTTTAATAGTGTGTAGTGTTTCAGTGCTGAAATCTTGAAGCTAATAGGGTCTTGGCAGTGGTTCTCAACTGGAGGCAATTTCTGCATCACCACTCCAAGGGATATTGGGCATTGTCAGGAGACATTTTTAGTTGTCACAGCAAGGGGAGGAGATCTAATGGGTAGAGGCCAAAAGAAACTGCTAAACTTCTTCCAAAGCAAAGGACAGCATCCCACAGCAAAGAATTATCCACCCCCAAATGTCAACAGCACCAACGTGGAGAAACCTTGGACTATCCAAAAAGGATCAAGTTTTGGGGTCAGATGAGCTTTTATTGAATCCTAGTTCTATGGCTTACTAGCTAGGACATTTTCTGCAAATTTCTCCATCTGCAATTTTGAGATGTCTTCATGCAGGTCCATTTCTAAGAGAATACATGGAAAAATTTGAAACTGTGTCTGCTCCATAGACACCCAATAAGTGGCAAATATTGCAATCATTCATTGATAGTTGTAGTTTTTGATATTGTTAGTAACAATACACAATTTATTTTTTAAATTATTTTGTCAGCACAATAAGCCAAACAAAGAGCTAGATCCTGTGACAACCACAAACATGATTTTAGTTGGACCATGCCCTCATGCCCGAAGTCTGGTATGGATGATAAGACGGAGGAAAGTGAGTCTACAAGTCTCCTAGGCACATGGTTGACAGCCCAGATCTATTAGTTATGGGCAATGAGGCATTTTTTATTAGGAATTAAAAATAGATTTAGGTCACGGTTTCTCAAATATTGGCATTTAGGGCAATAATTATTTGTTTTAAAGGACTGCCTTGTGCATTGTTGGATGGTCAGCAGCATCAAACTGGCCTCTTTCCATTAGCTGCCAGTAGAACCACCCTGTTTAGCCAACCAATATATGGCTCATTGCCACATGTCCCTTGGTGGGGCAGGGAAGGGGAGTTGCCTCCAGTTCAAAACTACCAATTTAGACAAACGATGGCAAACACAGAGTAGTAGGCCAACATTTCTCCCATTTCTTCAACCCAAATGCAGATCTCACTCATCAACATCACATCCTTTGCCACTGACCCCAACAGAAACTCAGGAAACTTCACCTGGCATGCCAGACAGCCACTATGGATCTTTTAAAATTATTATTAAACTTCCTACTTGCCCTAATTAGACTCCACCTGTCTATGCTTTAATTTGCTTCTCTGCAACATTTTAAATGCCATAGTTTGACAAATCTTCCCTTCAATAGAGGCTCCTGTGTTTTTTTCTGAATCCTTGCTAACCTTGGGTTAGCCATAACCACCATACTACTGGTTCACCTTGAACAATCCTTCCAGTAACTTGGATGCCATTAAGCTAACTTTCCCAGAGATTCCAAAATTTCCATTCTGTTTATTAAAATGCAGGTTTCTCCAAGATGGAAGTGTTAGTCATTATTTTTCAATATTAATGTTATTGTTTTTCTGCAGCTTCTGTTGTTCCATAATTCAAGGACCCCTTGTCGAATCCCATATGTAGCATGTTTATTAGATGTAATATTTTATCTCTTGGACTCAGTGCCTGACACTATCATTTTGTTCTTATTTCAATAAAAATGATCTCCTTTCTTGTGGTTCTGACAGGAGTTAATGGTTTTCTTTATCACAAGAGAAAGTAAGAGAGGGGCAGTGCTAAAAGACAAAATGAACTGTATATATTTGTGCCTTAATTCAATTTATAACATAAACTCCAATCTTAATAAAGTAACTTCACAACAGTAGATATAACAATAAAAAGGGTATTGTGAAAGTCGATAGGCCTCCAATTGTTCTGGATTTGCAGACTGTAGGTTTGAAAAACAGTATCCAAACAAAACCTTGTGGAGGTAGAAGGTGCCTGCCACAGATGCTCAAATGACTTCTGGTATTCCTTCTTTCTTTCTTATCATTTTAGTGTATATGGGGTGGGAGTGGAGTAGAGTCCTACTGATGTACTTAATCAAAGGCTAATAGAGTCTAGTACCACTGCCACCAACAGAAATACATATTAGTTGTTTGCTGAGAAAACCTCTGTACATATAAATTCCAGAAGGATTGTCCCCAGCTTTGTAAATTTTATCAGGAAAAAATAACATAATCAGTGCTCCATTAGATCATGAACATTCTGGTGTGGAGCTAGGAGTTCCTTAGCAAATCCCCAAAATTATGACAATAAAGGCATTTAGGAAACTCTACCTAGATACTATGTACAGGAAGATAAGGAACATATTTTGAAACCCACACAAGGACCAAGACTTGGATTTATCCTCATGGGAAAGGTAGCCCGCCAACCAGTGGGATGCCCACTGGTGTAAGGATTTGTTGGCATCTCTGTGTAGGCCCAATGTCTTCATGTGGTTCAGGTCTCAGGCTCAAGAAACAGGCCCACTTGGTTTGGGATTCCGGGTCTGCCACTACCCAGCTGTGCAATCCCAGCAAACATATCTTAACACAGGCGAGTGTGTATCTTATAAAATGAGGACATGAAATTTAGGGCCTTGGGTTACTGTCAGGATTAAATGACATGTCTGTATAATGTTTAGCCTGTGCCTGGTGCATGATAAGAACTCAGTAAATGGTCTCTACTCTTCCTCTGTGGTGTTATGTCTATCTTTGGTTAACATTGTTACATTAAGCCCTGGGGGTTCTGCCATGGAGTGGGCTGGAGGACTCCATTCAAGTGTCAAATTCACCAGCACTTACAAGGTTAGCTATTGGGGGTAGTGCTCCCTTTAGGTGCTGAAGGGAATTCAGAGATGAGTTTGAGAAGCCCTGACTCTCACAGGCTCATTAGCACTGGGGGGAAGCATCCACAAATACCAACAGTTACATATTGTTGACATGCTTCTACATTGACATGATGCATTGTTGCAGCCTTGTGGTTTGTTGGTTAAATATAAATGTTACTTCATAGGGTGTGAGTCCCTTTAGGACAAGGCAGGAGCTGTCTATGAAACACTTTTGCACCTTCAGTGTACAGCAAAGGGCTCTGATAATTCACTCACTTATTCATTCCTTCATTCAGCAAATGTTTATGAAGGACCTGCCATATAGCAGGGATGCCTGATGAAGAAGGCATACTTATGATCCCTGAGCTCATGGATCTTACAGTCTACTCAGGGAAACAGCCAATTAATAAACTTTAGCGTCGCCCCTAGCAAGGTATAGCAAAAGCCCTGAAATTGAGCTGGTCTTCAAAAAGCATTTGATTTAGGAAGAAATGAAAGTAAATAAATACATACATACAAAGTCAATTGAGGTGGACAGTGACACAGACAAGGAGGCCAGATACTATGAGAGCTTATAACGTGGTTGCAGATTGATGCTGGAGGGTGATGAGAAGCTTCTAGAGGAAGCGATGAAGTGCTGGAGTCTTCTGTTGGGGTGTATAAGGGTTGACTTGTGTCCCCCAGAAAGATATGTTCATGTCTGAAACCCTGGTCCTCATGAATGTGACCTTATTTAGAAATAGGAAATTTTCATTGTAAATGGAATTAGTTCCATCAAAATGAGATCATACCAGAGTAAGATGACCCCTATACCAATATGATGGGTGACCTTATAGAAAGAGGAAAAGAAGGGAACAAGACCATGTGATGACATCAGCAGACAAAGGAGGGCAGCAGCTGCAAGCCGAGGAACACCAGGACTGCCTGCAGCCACCAGGAGCTAGAAGGTATCTTCCCTATAGTTTTAGAGGGAACTCCATCCCACCAACAACTTAACTTCAGACTCCCTGGGCTCCAGACCTGTGAGATGATACATTTCTGTTGTTTTAAATTGCCTGGTTTGCGGCACTTGGTTCTGGCACCTCTAGGAGACTAAGACCATGTGCTGCACCAGGCTTCTGGCAACCCTAGGAGACTCCCCTCCAGCAGGGCTAAAGTTCTTCCAGCCTTTCTAGCTCATAGATTCCCCTTCTTGTGGAACAAACTCTGTTTTGTTTAACACTGCACACCTGGGTATGCAGAAAGGCGAAGACTGCCCCCTGAGAAGGCAGGGATTAGGAGTATAGATATCTCCATCTTTTTGGAGCCACACAGCTGCCCCCAAGGGGACTCCTGAGACACCCACCCAGTGGGAATTTTGCCTGTGAGGTCACACTTGGGAATGTTAACACATTCCATTTATCACTGGTTCCGCAAGTAATGATTATGTTCTGCCATGTGCCAAGCTTGGTGCTCTATACGGGGCTACAATGGTGAGGAACACAAGATAGCACCCCTCTCTCTCCATAGCCGGGTTGGTTAGGCAGCCACTGGATACCTATTCTGTGCCAGCCACTGTACTCAGTAGGGAGATGCCAAAGTAAAGACAGGGTCCTTGCCTGTAGGACAGTCATGACTAGCAAAGGAGACAGGGGCATTACCATCTGAATTCAATGCACCATGATGGCTACATTTTTTGCCAAAATTTCTGGTTTGGCTCTCTTTCTTTACAAATAGAGAAGTGGCCAAGTTGGCTAGTGAGATATAGTGAACACCTGGGTGGGTTCCTTTCCGTCACACTTACAAACAGCACAAGGGAAGTGCTGAGAACAATTTGTGCACAGTACTAAAAGAGATGAGGGGCAAGGTCCACAGAGCTGGTGGGTTTGGCACCAGGTGGTTCTCACTGTGAGAATCATGCCTGCACCACGTCTCCAATCACACCCTGGCTCTCAGTGGGAGCCTCTGGAATTAAATGAGATTTACCTTGGCAAATACTGACCGAGTTCTGGTATGTTCACCCTAAGCCCATTCAAGGTACCTGATTTCCAGTCTTGATCATCTGCTGACCACATGCAAATTTACTCCCTGGTACATCACCCCTCAGTTTCATATTGTTTATCATTAGTACCTGATAGTAGGACCTCAGAGAGAAAAAAAAATAGCAGTGATTATCACACAAACAGCCATCATTTATCGGTGTCTGCGAAGTGCCACGTCTTGCTATTTTCCTAATTATGATCCTTGCTCTGCATCTTTCTGGCTATGTGACCTTGGGCAAATTACTGCCCTCCCTGAACCTTAATTTATTCATGTGTATGATGTAAAGAATAATAGCTCTTACAATGTAGAATTGCGTCGGAGTATGTGAGAAAATGTACATAAAATTCCTAGCAAAGTGTCTGGCACAGATAATCACAAAGTCCACATGCATGAGGATGTGGCGCCTGTAATTTTTTTTTTACATAAAAAAATTAGGATTCAGGGGCTGCTTACATGACATTGCACCATCTGCATAGAGGTTTCCAGAAAATTCCAGAACACTTGGGGGAACTATTAAATAGTGACTAGAGGAGAACATATAGAGAACTTACCATTATAATACATAAGCACTTAGTAACTGCTCTATATTTGAAAATTCCAGTTCAATTGCTCTTGAATGGGGGTCTTAGCCTCAGAAATTAATTTTTTTAAAAAAAGCTCTACAGACAAGGCTATAACATTGGCCCTACCTTCAAGAAACAATTATTGAAAGCTTGTGCTACTTATCTATGTGTCCCATTTATCTGCTCAGTCTATTGTAACAACAAAAATGAAGGAAAATAAAACATAGGAGAGGATGGGAGGTGGGATGGGCATTACAAAAGAAAGAAAGAAAAAATTAAGCTTAAGAAACACCATTAGAGTCAATTCATGAATAATTTTCAACTTTAAAATTCAGATACGTATAACATGCCTTTTCACAACATTGGAACCTTGATGGCCTTGGTTTTCCTCAGTCTTTGTAAAACACTTCATAATAACATCCAATGCATATGCATGTATTGGAAAGCCACAAAGTATGTATTCTGTACAACAGATTTCCTGTGTATTTTTACATAATTTTTCCAACCAACTTGCTTTCCCCTAAAATGTAGGATGAGGGCAAAGACCATTGATCCTTCTGATTATTGGTCTATTTCCTTGTAGCCTAACTATAAAAACACAAGCAACTGAGGGATTCTCAGAAAATTATTAGCATGGTGACTTGATTATATTCCTAGGTGCATGGGATTCTTGGATTTATTTATTTATGGACTCTTTGGCTTATACTAAAAGATAAATTGAATACTCAGTGCCCAGTTTTTCTCTATTTGCAAATTTATGCTCAATGCAAAGCATAAGCTGATTTATGGTCAAAACAATGTGTAAACTGAAGACCTCATTTTCCCCCAGAGTGTTCATGTGTAAATTTATTAAAGTAACTCCCTTCCCCCTACCCCAATGATACTATTTATTATATAAAAAGAGAGCTCTCTTCTTCTGCATATTTCCCAACTTCATTGACTTGGTGCTTCATCATTTACCAAAAGTGGGTGAGTTGAACAAGAAGGATAGAAATGATGTGAAATCCATCTTTCTTTGCTTGGTCTGATAACATAAGCACAAAGGAAGAGAGGAAAAAAGAGAAGTAGGAGCATACAGAAAGGGAAGGGGGCTGGTGCAGAAAAAAAAAGAAATAAATGAAAGATAGGAGAGAGGAACCAAAGGATAGAGGGAGAAAACAAGAGCATGCCAGGAAGGAAAACTCCTTTGCAGGTGATGGATAACTGAAGTGAAGGTGTCAGGATGATATTATGTAAATTACCAAGGCAGCCCAGCCATGCACTGATGATTACAGAGGACGTGAGCAATGCTGTGGTCCCTAGATACTCGTGGGCCTTGTTATTTTTCTTCCCTCCAACTACCCTTGGGGTGGATTCTTCCTGACCCTGGTCCATGGGAGAAAAAAAAAATCCTCCAAGAAATAAATTCACCTTCACTAACACATATATCTCAGCTCCCCAGCCAAGGGGAAAAAAAAGGTGGAAAGAGGGATAGTGGGATATGACATGTTTCTCCACGGAACCCACCCCCCCATCCCTCGATGCCAACCAGCCATCTTCAAAACTACCTTTTGTTTAGATCAGTGAAGCATTTGACTTTATCAAGCACCTTGATTGTGCCTTGGTTTCAAAGACAGCACTTAAAGGAGAGAAATTGGCAGCAGCGAGAGTGGCGCTGAACTCATAAGATGATGAGAGGCACCTTTTATCCTTTTCCTTATTTTACATATATATATAAAATACATATATATATGCCACCCTCGGGAAAGTATCTTTTAAAATATGCTAATTTTGTGCCATCTGCATTCTTATTGGGGGATGAAAGTTGAATTTGGTCTATGGGACTTTGTTGATTGTAGGGGAGGATTTTGCAGTTGAGAAGTTATGCATGTAACTTTGTGATTTGTAGCCACCTTGCAAATTAAAAATGTATACATAAAATGAACAAAAATACCTCAACTAATGCTTACAGTGATGTGTATCAGACCATCTAAAAGCCTTTGGGGTCACTAAGATTAAAACCAGATAGCTCTGGCCCCTAAGGAATCACCAGTCTAATAAGGAAGGCAAACACAGAAAAGGGAGGCACTTGTCTTGCCTCCCCTTTAGTTTGTCGGTTCTTAGAGTGACCTGGTCATGCCTGGTGCCCCTCAATGAAGACCAGTTACATGACTATTGGTGTCTGGTCTACCACGATGTGGATGGGATGGGGAGAAGTAGTTAGATTGAAAATGTATTTAGTGTAAGAAATTCTTCACATAAATTCTGTTTTGGGGCTAGAAGACCCTAATGATCCCACCAAGACAGCCACTCAGCTGCAAGCAGCAGGTTGAGAAATGTAGTTCCAGAATTTCTTGGATGTAAATGCCACCACTCCTGCCCTGCCCCAAAGCCCCACGTTGGTACTTGTGGAGGTTTAGGTCTTGCTCTCCTGGAGCTGGGAGCTCAGTCTAGATCATCACTGCACATGTACCAGCTAATCCTTAGCCCTTCAGATGGAGGACAGAGAACAGATCACAACATAACATCCAGGAGACCCTCAACTGCCTGGTGGACCTGATGTCAAAGGTCAAGAAGGCCATTTGTGACTTCTAGGTGATGTGACTTCTCCAAGCTTCTTTCTTACTATCTTCTTATGATTTGGCTCAGACAAATTATTTTGGAAACCCAAAAACCCAGCTCTTTCAATCTCTTACCTGTTGGAACCTGCTCCCCAGCTGACTCTCCCAGCTTACAGATGGACTGGCTATGTTCTTCCCCTGTTAGTAAACGTTTTATCCAGGTTTCCTTCTACATAAAATGGTAAACTTTGTTTGATACTGTAACAGAGTCTAACTTAATAGAATGTCAGCTACCTGATTACGGAAAGAATCTATTTCCACATTTAATCCATAAGGTAATGTTGTGTCTATTAGCACTCAAGCTTCTCAGATTCACTTCCATATATTTCCAAGAGTCCCCCAAACTGGGTTTCCAGGTGCAGGGTGGGGCTAAAGTGTTTCTTTAGGGATTTTTTTGTTTCTTCTCCTTATAATTGACATTTTGTTTATTTATATGTGAAAACATCAGCTTTAAACCATCATCCGTTCCCAAGTTCCAGTCTTGTCTAAGTGGTATAAACATCTCCTGCTGTTTATGCCACTTAGTGGTATAGCAGGGATGGTGTCACAGATGGAGGCAATGTTACTAATATTTTTACTTTTCTATCAACAGAATAAGGAGCACAGTCTCAGAAAAGTTGACTCATTGTAACTCTAAAACTCTTGTTCTCTAACAAACAGACTTAATATTTTGTCTTTTCTAGGTAATGATCTCCTGGGGACTCCCCAGTACCTAGTCCACTGCCTGGCACATAAAACACTCCCAGGAAGTGCCCCTTAAATAGAATGGCAATAATATACTAATACTACTAATAATAATAATGGTAATAACAATATTTTTTAAGGAAATATATTTGTAAATGTTAAGAGTTATTACTGTTCTATTAAATGCTGATTATGTATCAAGCAATTTGTTCAATACTATATATGCAGCATTTCTTCTCATTGTCATGACAACCTGACCAAGCAAGTTCCATTATCAACCCCATTTTTCAGATGAAAATTTTGATGCTCAGAGATGCTACATTTTCTGCCCACAGTCACACAGGGAGTTAAGTGGCATAGCCAGGATTCAAAGGCAAACCTGGGATTTTAATCATGATACCATACCTGATTACCATCTTCTTTATTATCTTTTATAGATGTTAATTGTTCGTTAGAATACTATAATTCAAGCTAGTTATTATTTGTCATATGCTTGTAATTCAAAATATAAGGCAGTCCCAAACACAAAAGAATTCAGGAAACATAGGTTCGGAGTGCTTCTCTTGAAAAACTCAATGATAAAACCCATTCAGGCAATAAAGGAAACAAAACGATGTTTTCAGGAAAGGGGAAATTTAAGTAAAACAATTGGAGAAGAACGCTGGATCCATTTAAAGGAAGAACTCTATCCAAACAGCTCAAGTTCTTCTGGGATGGCAGAACAGCATACACGTGGCCTGAACTTAAAATATATAGAGGAAAGAGAAGAAAAGAAGTGGGAAAACTGATGATGATCAAGTCTGACTTCCATGGAGAGGAGTTAAGCAGTATTGGTTAAAAGAAAGATAAATAGCCAAAGAGAAAAGATAGTTTCAACATTTTACTATTTGGGGAGACCCATTCAAAAGTAACAATCTAAAAACACAAATTATGTTCACAAAGATTTTCATTGAGTGTCATTTTTAGTAAAACAAAGGGAATAAGGAAAACTTAAACAGCCCACAACATAGACTAATTAAATTCTAGTAGAGTGAAATGGTAATTATGAAAACATTTTACAATGTAGGAAACACTTAGTTATTAATGTTAAATAAGAAAAGCAGAATGTCTAATTATGTGTCCACTATCTTTGAAAGTATATGAAAAGTTACACGCCTAGAAATGAAAATTTAAACACACCCTCCTCTCACACACAGTCCAATAGCTGGTGGCAGACTTGTACTTCATTTTTTCTGCTCTGTTTTCTAACTTTCCTAGGCTGAGCTTTAACGGCATTAACAGCCTCAACACAAAGTGGGTTTTCAATAAGCACTTTCGAATGAATGAATGAATGGCTTATTTTATTATATTTTTAATCATTTAGCTCTTTCTATGTTGCCTGGTAAACCTGGAACCCAATAGGCTTCCATTCTCTCTGTAAACATTTTCTGAGCCTCCTGGTTCAGCTGATGTGTGCTTTGCCTCCTGAGAGTATGTGGAGCATCTTTTCCAGTTGGAAATCAGGAGATTTCGAGAAAATCATCTTCTGATCTTAAAGATCTTCATTCAAATTTTGATTGGTGGTATTATACTGCATAACCATAGGAATCCCTTGGGAAATCTATAGATTGCTATTTTTATTTTGCTTGCATTAATTATATATATCTTGGTTCTTATGAAATCAGAAACAGAGAATCAAGGATATGGATGATAAGTTATATTATTTAATCCACTTTCTTCATTTTCCAGATGAGAATACAGGTTGAAGAGGTAAGTTATTCATCTAAAGCAACATTATATTACAAGTGATTCAAATCTCCATTTTTTAATAGTTATAGTCCTTTTGCAAATTTAATTTGGAAAAATTAATAAGTGGGGAACACCTAGCGGTTAGATACCAGAAGGAAGACCAGCGGTAGATACTCAACAGTAAGCACAGGTAACACCAGAATAGTGTGGAGTGAGCTGTTGCGTGATGTGAGTAGAAGCAAAAAATCACGTGGGAGCAAACTCCAGGGTCCAGGTCAGCAAAAGAATCACCGAGTCCAAGACAACTTTAACAATGCTACATTTATGTAATGCCTACTGCTCACCAGGTTCTATGTTGTTGGTTGGGAATGTCAAGACAAATTAGCACAGCCCTCCCTTGAAGGAGTGCATGGGCCAGTCACCAAGTCAGTTCCATCTTTGTTGTGCCAGGTGATCTGGGTGGTAAACCTCAAGTCTATGACAATCTGTACCAGAGTGTTGAGGGGTCAGCCAGTTTAGGGTAGCAAGGATTGGGAACAAAACAAGACAAGAAAAAACAGAGTCTTGAGTAGCAGTGTACAACCAATGAAGCTTCATTGTGAAAGTCCAACTCACTACCAGGCTGGCTTGGTTTCAAGGAAATAGTACCAGATATTTGGGACTTGGCATTCAGCCAGAATTCTGGACTCCTGAATATATCAACCTTTTGCTTGAATCATTTTCCATTTTTAAAATGCTTACAGTAGATGCTATTTTTTCATCTTAAAATGTCCTGGGTTGGTTTTTATATGTATGTGTGAGTATGTATAAAATAAAAAAAACAAATGAGAAAAAGAATATGAGAAATGAATCTATCTGTTTGGGACCTAAACATCTGCTGTAGTTGTGCAGTATATAAAATATTAACTTTATTGCTGGCTTTTATTTTAATAAGAATTTCTCAGACTAAATAATGGGAACCAAGTACAATAATACACTTTCCAACAGTGCTGTGGGCAGCCTCCTGGGACTATCAGGGGGACTTGGCAAGTGACACTTGTACAGGTTTAAATTTGAAATTGCATTTAATTTGTATGTCCCATTACTTAGTTGAAAACATGTACCTCTAAGGCAAATGCAGAGAGAAACGGGCATTGAGCTAAAAATATTTGAGAGGCAATAATTTGCCTTAATGGCATCCACACCTAGATGGGGAAAGTAATGAAGCATCCCGGGGGAGGTATTTCTTTGGCTTAATTTGTTTTCACGCTGTTACCAAGTTGTCAACTTTAGGATTGTACTGAGCAACCACTCATGAACTTTTCTTTTGTTTCAGCTTGTAGTAAGCATCCTCCATTGTCAAGCACATTTATTTATTCAACATTCATTGCTTGCTGTGTGCTAGGCATTGTTCTAGGACAGAGGGAGACAGCAGCAAACAAACCTAAGTAGGCCAAAGGTCTTATCCACATGGCCTTACATCAATCTCTCCCCCTGTCACCCATGTGCTTTGAAATGAGATTTGGGGTCCCAGAGGCTATGGCTGGTAATAGTATAGTCCAGAGGCAGTTTGAAATGGCAAAAGCCAAGGATAAGCAAAAGAAGTATCCTTATAAAGTGTTAAGGGCCAAAGGCAGGGAAAGTAAATTTTGCAGCCTGATATAAAGAGTGAGACACAGAAGATAAAACCCAAGTCCCATGTGGAAGGAGATGGGGATTGAAGGCAAGGGTGAGAGCTCCACAGACGTAGCTCCACGCTGCCATAGGGCTTGGGCATGGTCATCTCGTTGTTAGGGTTTGCCATTCATGTGGGGATGAGGGAGTGCACTGAACTCAATGCATAGATTGGCATAGCAAGTTTCTGTATATGTCAAATATTCAATTAAGTACTTTAAAAAGGAAGTATTTAAATTGGGACTAAAATGAAAGCCAAGCCTAAATGTCCCCTTCTCCGAGATGGATGTACTTAACATGTTAGATTTCCAAGAGTATCCCCTAAACATTTACACCTAGTGTTGATAATTGTTTGCTCATTTGGGCCTGACCCATCTAGCCCAATGAGAGGGGAATTTCCCAAGGACCGGGAGTAGGTCCCATTCTACCAAGTCTTCCCTAGAGCCCTCAAGGTCACCCTGCGGGTCCAACAGGAGCTGGGCAAACACAGAAGCCCAGGAAGGGCTGAAGTATCTACCAGTGGGTAGCAGGCATCTAACTACAGATGGAGAAGATCTCTACTAGCAGGAATCCATGAGTAACACCAAGAGCCCAGCAAGGTTCTAAGCCATAATCTGGAGGAGCAGAAGATCAATAATCAGACGATGGTTCACGAGCATGAGTCTCTGACACATTGATCAAGCAGAGAATACACAAAGAAGATGTTGCCCCTAGAATATTACAAACACTTCAGCTACTCAAAAACACACTATTCAATAAGGACATGTGCTGGGCTATCATTTCTACTTAAAGTTAAAATTTATTCCCCATCTATTTTCCTCTGTTCAGTAATATGAGATTACATTTTTTACATTTTAGTCACTCATATTCTACCCTATGCCTAACTAATTCTGAGAATATAAACAACCATATCACCCACCTGTTAAATAAATATCCCTTGCTTGGAACATTGGGTGGTGTGACAAGTATGGGGCATGACCAGTGAAATTAGACTCTGGTCTTAGTGTGGGAGCAGGGTCCTACCTATCTCCTGCTGTCCCAGGCATTATCCCTTTAGTTTCTGGGTCATGAGGAAATCTGTGGAAACCTTGTAGATCATCCAAGGCTGCTGAAGTATGGACGTAGGGTGAGCAGTCAGCAACTAAAGCTCAAAAATATTTAACCACCAGTACAGCCATGACTTCGTAGACTGGATCAACACAGTGGTCCTTAATTCTATTCTACAGGATAACTAAGCTGAGAAATAGTGGTGTTTCCAGAACAAAGCCCAGATTTCTTGACTCTGAATCCTCTTCCCTTCTTTTGTACCAGCCATTATCCTTCTTTCCTTCAAGAATCACTTCAAGGGCTAAGGCTGCAATGATGTGTTCTGCAGTGCTATGGGGCTGGTGGGCATAGGAGGGGATGTGGGTAAGGTAAGCTAGAATAAAGTGATATGAAACTGAGACCTGAAGAATGAGTGAGAATTATCCTGCACAAGAGATAGGCTGTCATACTCCTGGGAGGTCCATTGACTCCTGTTTGTTTTCTAACCCTCTCACCTCCCACTGAGGAAATTTCCTTTCACTTAAACTAGCCAGCTGTGGTTTTCTGCAGCTGGTAACCAACTATAGACCACAGATAGAGCCGCATCTTCACCATACTAAGACCATAACCCATTCTGCGTGCCAGGACAATTCAGGATTCACTGAAGTCAGGATCCAGAACAGGATTTTCTAATGGGTGTGGGGTGGCAGATGGCAGTATAACTAATTCCCCTGTGTTTTTCAAAGGATCAGTGCAGAGCTTGACATACAGTGGCCACTATAAGTTTTGGGGAATAAATAAATCCTTGCTTCCAAGTCAATTCAATTAATAAATATTCCTCAGTGGAATCAAACAACTCCTAGACTCTATGGAGACACTAAAGAAGGAAAAGAGTGGGGAGGACAGGATGGCATGATAGCATAACAGAAGGACTTTTTTCAGCATCTACTTCTAGTCTGTCTTCCATCATCTAGCATTTGTGTGATATTGGCAATTGAGTTAGTGTCTACAAGACTCAGTTTCTTCATTTATAAAAGGAGGACAATATTAATCACTTCCTAACATTTTGGTGAAACATAAATGAGAAATGCATGTTCAATTTTTCACACAATACCCAACTCAAAGTGGGGCATAAATGGTAACCATTATCCAGAGTGGTGGTGGTATGTAATATTCAAACATATACTCCAAATTTAATTAAGATATACCAGTTACAATAGCAGATGAACCACCAAATCTCAATGGCTTAATACAAAATAAACTATTTTTCCTTCGCATGAAGCCCAGCCAGCAGCCAACCAGAGATGATGGGAGAACTTGCTCTATACGGTCACTGGAGATCCAGGCTGATGGCAGCAGTGGAGAATTACTCTGGAGGGAGAGTTTTGCATGGGAGGTTGTTGAGGACTAGTCCTGGGAATGACACCTCTGACTTCCATTTACATTCCATAGGCAAAAGCTCAGTTAAGTGGCCTCCACTACCAACAAGGAGGCTAGGAAATACAGTCCAGTGTTTTACTGAGAAAGGAGAGAAAAGCAAATCTTTGACATTCAGAATCAGATAACTGTTCTATGAATTTCAGGACTTGAACCCAAACCTCCAGATTCTAGATATTGTACTTTTTTATGATGCATCCCACTGTGCTATGCCCTCAGTGTTTGAGCAGGGAATGGAAGTTTCCCTACGAACGAAGGCATTGAGGTGAAGGAGGGCCTTCTATCCTAGGAGGGAGTGGATGGGTGAGATCATCTCAAGAGGTACCTCCACCACCACTGCTGCATTTTGTTCTCCCAAAACTTTGTGATTTCTAATTTTGAAGTAATTTCAAACTTACAAGAATATCACAAACATAATATAAAATAATATGGAGACCGCCAATATATCCCCTACACAGGTAACCAGATACACCAAATTTTAACATTTTGTCACATGTACTTTATCATCTGTTTATTGACCTGCCAACCTATCTATCATTTACGTATTTTCTAAACATTTCAGAAAACAAGATTTTAGCTACTTTTCCCAATTTCAGAAAATTGGAGAAGAGACATTTACTAGAATCAATTACTGGTCTTGAAATGTTGAGCAAATTACTTGATCTCTGATTCACATTCACCTCATCTGTAAAATAGTGGTGCTGTGAGAGAAAGGAATTACAATATGTCTGTAATAGGGCCTGGTGTATAATAAATGCTCCTCAAGAAATGGGATCCTTTTTTTTTTTCAAAACCCAGAGGAACAGAAAGAAAAATCTTCTCCCCCACTTTACACTTGCTGGTAGATCAGGGCTCTCACCATCATGAAACTCTGACTTGCTGGGTCTGACCTGCTCTTGGCCTGCCCATGGCTAGGCTCAGAATGAGAACCAAAGATTTTATGAAGCTTTCATAGAGAAGAGACAGTGTAAACTTTATATCCAACAACAAACTTTAAAAAAATTCCCATCAAAATGTCTGTTTGCTAACATCCCCTCTTCTTTGCTTCACCATCAAAAGGATTCCTCTTCCCTGCCTTTCCCTCCACCATCACTCAGGTTTAATGGTTCTTTTCTCCTTCTACTTGGATCATCTCCTTGGGAATCCCAATTGGCTCACTCTCTATTGTGAAAAGAAATTTAGCTCTTTCTCTGCTTCTGTCATGATACTGCAATACCCACATCTTCCTAAGAGTCCTTAGGAAGCAAAGGACTCTCCAGTTTCCATGATCCACTCTCTTTAGAAGGCATTAAAGTTATTAATAAAATTGTTCTGCATTACACAGATATGGGGGAGCCACAACTTAGAGAGATTTGATATTTGGACATGATCTTAAAGCTCTAATTTTTTTACTTCTTTTTGTTTTATGTTTTATGTTTTTCTGGTTCAACTAAGCCACACATGGTCCTTGCTTTGGAAATTGGAAATCAAGAATTTATTTGTTCTGCCTACTTCAAGGCTATAGAGATGGGTTGGTAGGATGCTACATGCTCTCCTGTATCTCATCACAGAAAGGGTTTTAGTTTCCTTAGTTCAACCACTTCTATTGCTGCTAAATTTCAACTATTGCTGAATTAGTTCACTTGGCAGATTTCTTTTTAAATCAATCAATCAAAGAGAACATATCTCTTAACAAGAGCACTTAAAAACATTTAAAATGCACACCTTTGGATTCTGAAAGCCCACAGTGTGCATTTTTAGCTCCAAGTGTTCCAGTTTGGATGGTTAGAAGTTGCTGCCCAAAGAATTTGCCCACATAGGAAAACTCCATCGTTCCATTGCTTTCATTCCCTGTGAAAGAAAGCAAGCGGATAACTTGATTGAAATGGATTTGAAATATGTATTGAAATAGGATATATGTATTTATGTCTTATTTGACTTAAATCAACAGCTTCTGGGATATATTAGATACAGAGAAACCAAAATTAAATCACTTCAAATGCTTATGTGCAGAAGGTTATTGATGTGTTAAAAATCCAAAGATGTGTTGAAAATTTCCTAGCAATGTAGCTGCACTTACCTGATTATCATGGAAAGAATTCTCAAAAAGTGGGATTCAAGACCCCAAACTTTCAACTCATTTTAGTTTGTTAATATCCATAATGTTTCAGTTTAATTCAGGGTTGATTCATAATTGAAAAGGACACAGATAAAAGTCTCCCAGATGTTTGGAAGATGATTGTGCAACTAAAATGCAGTGAGGATCCACAGAATCTGAGATCCTTAAAACTCTTTCAGTGTCTGCGAGGTAAAAATTATTTTTATAATAGTAACATGATTCTATTTGCCATTTTCACTGTGTTGACATTTGCAGTGACAGTGTACAAGCGAACTGTGGGTGCCTTAGCACCAATGAAGGTAGTGGCACCAAAATATATTGGTGGCTATTTAATTTTTCCTAGGTTTATTTAAGAATGTCCTTGAAGAAACAGTAAAAATTATTAATGTTATTGTATCTTGACCCAGAGTATCCATCTGTATTAGTGTTCCACTGCTGCTGTGACAAATTACCACAGTGGCTTGAAACAACACAAATTCATTATCTTACAGCTCTGTAGGTCAAAAGTCTCCCCCAGGTCTCACTAGACTAAAATCAAGGGGTCACCAGAGATACACTCCTTTCTAACAGATTTAGGGGAGAATCCATTTCCTTCCCTTCTCCAGGTTTAGAGGCTACCCACATGACACAGCTTATGCCCTCCTTCTTCCATCTTCAAAGTCAACCACCTTGCAACTTTCTTCGTCTTTCTTCTGTAGTTACATCTCTGTCTCTTATAACAGCCAGGAAACATTCTTGACTTTTGAAGACCCTTGTAGTCATATAGGGCCCACCCAGATAATCCAGGCTAATCTCCTCATATCAAGGTCGCTGATTTAATCACACCTCAAAGTCCCTTTTGCCATGTAAGGTAATTTATGCACATGTTCCAGGGACTTGGGTGTGGGTATTTTTGGGGGAATGGGGTCTATTATTTTACCTACCACAATATTATTATAGTATTCTGGCTGACAAAATGGGATGCACATCTATAGCACTTCTGTTGACTATTGAAATATGATGGTTATCTTGAAGAAAGACTCTTGTGCATTGTTTGAGCAAAACTAAAGTTTTTCCACAGAGTACCATTTTTACCTGAAGGAACAACTTATAGACAAACTATGCTTATTCAGATCTGGGCGTTTGAAAGTCTTTTTTTTTTTTAATGAAGGTAGTGTGATCTTGAAGTTTTCCCCTCAATAAAAACAACTGGCTGTATTTATTGCTAATGAAGTTTGAGCTTTTTAGTTAAAATTAGAATGCTGGAGACCTTGCATCTACCACAATGAGCCTATCAGCTCCCCAATACTTAAAGAGTCTTGTTTTGAGATCCTTGGTGATGTTAAGGAAGGTGGGTTTGGGTATGGCGTAAAGAACTGTGTCAGTATTTGGAATATTTTCGTGACTCAGCAGATGAATATTTCACAAATGACCAATGTATGTGTGACAAAATCATGTATGAATCCACCGTCAATTTTATTTTAAAGTTCTAGTCAGACCAATAGATTTTAAAATAACAAAATACAAAAGGTCATTGGTATCACTTCAAATTTCACATTAAAAATATCTTTTAAATAGCTACCACTTATCAAGTTTTGGTGTTGTACTAAAGAATAATATCCCAAATTATTTGAAAAGCAATTAATATACATCTCTTTTCAAACTATACAATTATGTGACACTGTATTTTTGTCATATAATTCCACCAAAACAATCTATCACAACATATTAAAGTAGAACCAAGCATGAGAATCCAGCTATCTTTTCTTAAGCCAGATATTGAAAAGATTTCCAAAATATAAAACAAGGCCACTCTTCCTTCTCAGTAATTTTTTTAAAACCTCATTAATTTTCATCAAAATATCTTATTACTTTTCATTAAAATCATCCTATTTCCATTATCAATTCATGAATTTGTTATTGCTATGTAAAAATGGCTTAATAAATATATATGTTTAATTGTGTTTTAATTTATAATATGGTAAATAGTGCTAGCTATAATCCATATAAACAAAAGCACTTTGGATTGGCAACAAATTTTTAATAGCGTAAAGTGAGACCCCAAAGTTTCAATACCACTGTCCTAAATAATATCAGGGCTAAAGTAATTAAGTATATATATCCCATGAATTGCTTTAGCCGAGGGGATAGTAAAAAATATTACAGGGGAAGTGGAATCCATGATTCAGGTCAATGAAGAATCCATTTACATGTTGAGCCCAAATTAGGAAGTGGTCCTATCCATAAGAATGGGAGTACGTTGCTTTTGATGGCCAATATAGTGAATGAATGCTATTGGACCAGTGATGCTCCAAAGTTTTCTAGTCTAGATCATATACCAAACCAGTGATATATCAAAAGCAAATGCACTTGGTGTTTATATCAAGTGAACCTCCTGTTTTGTCTTCCAAGCTCTTGTGAGATGGAGGTAAGAAACCTAGAAATTTGTCTAGTGTCTGGGTTGCTAATCTGTATTGAATGGGGAAGCTCCAGCTAGAACAGAGCACCTTAAACTCAAGGGTGGAAGTGGTAGCAAAGCATAATGAGTTAGTGACCTTGGCCAAGCATCTTATCCTGGGTTGTGTGTAGCTGAAGAATCCATGGATAGACCTCAATGGATATGCACATGGTGTGCCTTGTGCATATTTTCTGGGAAGAGTTTCTGAAGCTTTTATCAAAATTCAAAGATGCCTATAATTTCTTCTCCAACAGAAATTTAAGAATCACTAGATTAATGTTTTATTTCACCAAATGCTTTCAGCTCAATTTTTCTCCCTTGGAGCTTTGCTTGTTGGTAGCTTGCCACAGTTAACATACCCTAAGGAGGGCACTGTGTAATAATTAGTGTGTAAAGCCTGATTCACTAGTCTGTGAGCTCCAGCGAGGTCAGAGACGGTGTTCCAGCCATCATTAATTGTTTTCACAAAATGATTTAGACATAATAGGTGCTCAATAAATTCCGTTGAATTAAATTAAATTACCCCATTTACATTTAATCATATGCATGTATATTCAAAAATTACCCTTTAAATAAGTCCTACAATGATATACACTCACACAAATATGTATGTGTATATACAAATCACTTTTATATATGTAAAACAACTGGCCTACATTTATTCATTATCTATTAATTGAGCCTATGTGTCAAGCCCTGGAAATAAGTAGCTAAAACAGACGTTCATTCTGCCTTTGATGAGCTCGCCATATAATGGAGGATGAAGGCATGGGAATTTATCAGCAAAATACATTGCGACCCAGAGGCTGTGGGAAAGGCAGAGAACTGTGGAAGCAAGGGAAAGAGCAAGGTCACCCAGCTTGTGGATGCAAGAGGTCCATGGAGGCTTCTAAAAGGGGATAACTCTAGAAAGAGGCTTTTGGAGAAAGGAGACCTACGGGGAGGGGCAATTGTATTCCAGGAACCAGAGAGTTCACATGCATGCGTAAAGTAGCAACAGCATGAGAAATCATGGCTGCGTTTAGCGGCGCCAATTACTTGCATCATGTTCTTGGACAAGAGTCCTCCATGCTTATGGATCCTCAGTTTTTCCACCTGTGAAATTAATGATGGGTGGGACTAGCACAATGGTTTCTCAGCTCTGGCTGAACATTAGGCTTGTGTGGGAAACTCTTCAAAATACTCCTGCTCAAATCTCACACCCATAGATTCTGATTCTATAGGTCTGGGATGGGGTACAGGCATCAGTGACTTTTAAAAGCCCAAGTGATTCTACTGGTATCTAGTTGGGGTTTGAATTTCTTTCTGGCTTCATTCATGCATTTCTACATGCAATCATCCATTTATTCTTCTATCCATTAATCACAAATGCTAACAACACACCAGGGATTCTCCTGGGTGTGACTGAGGTAATAGCAAACAGAACAGGTGCTATGTCTATGCTTCTTTATTTTTTTTTCAAAAATGATCTTTTTCAAATGTGTCAGAAAGCCACCACTCCACACCTGCATTTAAAACCCTGTAATGAAAAAAAACATTTCATTTTTAAGAACCCACAGTGACTTTCCATTGCACTTAGAATAGGCCCCTACTTTCTCAGTTTCTTTTTCCTGGGCTCTCTCAGGAGCATTTGCCCTTGGAGTTCCTCAGTCTGGGACCCTTCTCCATCTCACAAGAGCTTGGAAGACAAAACAGGAGGTTCATTTGATATAAACATCAAGTGCATTTGCTTTTGATATATCAATGGTTTGGTATATGATCTAGACTAGAAAACTTTGGAGCATCACTGGTCCAATAGCATTCATTCACTATGCTTCTTTAGATTGTGGTCTAGTGAATACTTAGATGGATGCCTCTCTTTTACCTTCTTCTCATTGCTTGATCTTTCCCATATTTCCCACTGCAACCTCAGGGTTCACTTACTCTATATCCACAAAGGCAATCACTTTTGTATACATGTTGAGTTTAGATCAGACAATTTCTTATTAATTTGGCTCCCATAGCAATACTAATTTCTCATTTCAGATTATGCACTAACCCTTCCCTTTGAAGCTTATCTTGTCTAGACCAACTCTCAGCTAGATGCCCTAGACTTGAAATTGGCTGGTCCAGGCAGCCTCCCAGCCCTGCTGTCATGAAGTCATATCACTTTGCCTCTCTGAAACTCAGTTTCTTATCTATGTAAAGAGTGGCATATCTCAATGCCACCAATGACTCTATCAGGTCATGACCTTTGAAATCATGCATGCAGAATTGCTTCGTAAAGTACTAAGCATTGTGAAAACAAGTTACTATCAAATCATCAACAGCTACCAGTGACTGAGCCCCAGCAAGCACAAGGCAAGGTTCTTGATGCACATAATCATATTTAATCTCACAACAGACCTGTGAAGTAGGTACCAAGATGCCCATTTTGTAGACAAGGAAATCAAAGCCTTGTAGTCCAAATAATTTGCTCAGGGTCATGGAGCTGGTAATGGTAGAGCTGGGATTCCACTGCAGATGGTCTTGTTTCAGGAACTTTGCTCTTCATTACCAGGCAATACTGCTTCCCTAGAAAGCATGCATATTTTTTAAACTATAGTTACTATTTTTTCTAGGACTGACTAAATGCTGCCTATATTGCTTGGAATGCCAGATTATGAATTTCAGCTAAAAGATATTTTTAATTTTGCAGACCTTTATTTCATGCATTTATGACGGTAGTTTGTCCAAATCATGAAAATCACTAGCCTTGAGCATTTGGCCGTTTTCCTACATTTGATGTTCACCAAACTGGATTTTATAGTAACAGCCCCAAATAGTAGAAAGAGAAGCCTTGTCTCTCACTAAGCCAATTTGGCAAGTGAAAATTCACTGCCCTCCCCCATACGTGAGACATGACTCCCTGGCAACGTTGGACAGGACTTCCAGAATGAGCCAAGACCTGGCATCATGGGATTGAGAAAATCTTCTTGACCAAAAAGAGAAAGAGAGAAATGAGATAAAATAAATCTTCAACGACTAAGAGATTTCAGAGTTGAGAGGTTATCCTGGAGATTATTCTTGTGCATTATATGGATATCCTTTTTTAGGTTATGATGTATTGAAATGGCGAGAGGGAAGTACCTGAAACTGTTGAACTGTGTTCCAATAACCTTGATTCTTGGAGATGATTGTATTACTATATAGTTTTTATAATGTGACCATGTGGTTATGAAAACCTTGTGTCTGATGCTCCTTGTATCCAGGGTATAGACAGACAAGTAAAAAAATAAGAAAAAACTAAATAAATAATAGGGGGGGATAAGGGGTAAACAAAGTTGGGTAGATTGAAGTACTAGTGGTCAATGAGAGGCAGGGATAAGGGGTATGGGATGCATGATTTTTTTCTTTTTATTTCTTCTGTGGTAATGCAAATGTTCTAAAAATGATCATGGTGATAGATACACAAATATGCAATGATATTGTGAGCCATTGATTGTACACTGCGAATGGACAGTACGTATATTAAGATTTCTCAATAAAAATATTTTAAAGAAAAGAAGAGAGGCCTGGATTAATATCCAGGATCCTGCATTTGCTGAGTGGCCTTAACCAGAAACTTAACTTCTTTTTGAGTTGGTTGACTTTGAAATCAAGTAGATTGTGAGGCTTAGAAATAATATAGCCTAAGACTCTGAACCATGGTCAAAAGCAAATGAAATTTTGCTATTATCAATGTAAATTTTATTTGTATAGTATATCTAATATGCATTTGTATAACATTACTTTCTCTTCCTTCCATTTCATTTACTTTCTTCACTGTTCATTCCAATAACTTACTACCGTCCTTCAATCTTGGAATAAGACAATATGATAATAAATAATTTAACTTATTGGTTAATTAATTGTCTTAAGCTGTAAAATAAACCAATATTTTGTTAAACTAGTTTTCTTGACACTGGTATTATTAATATGTTACTTAATTATGTTAACATACAGTGCATAATGTTAGCATGCAAAATCCATTCAGATTTACCTGCCATTTATCAGATATTTGTGTAGCACTTACCATGTGCAAGACAAAGATCTGTGGACTAGAGAAAGAAATGACAATGACATGTTGTCCAGAGATGGAAATGTCCTAATTGTGTGGGAAACACATTAGGTTGCTAGGTTTAAAGCCTTGACAGGATGCCCCCACCTCAGTCCATTCTCAGGTCAAGTAATATCCTGGTTCTATGATGTGGGGGCTGAGAGGAGATCAGTGAGATGCTGAACAGGTGAAGAGAGCAGAGGCAAGAGTGGAGCATTGAGGGTTTCAATAAAGGAGACAGGTGTTGCTGAAAAGCTCACCTTTGCACACTGAGCCCCAGTTCTGATTGGAAGTCAGGGATGTCAGGGGATAGTCAGCGTACCCGCCACGGGATACCACTCCACTGAAACCACCTTAACCCTAAACTCAAATTGCAGGCAGAGACTGCCGAGGCATGTCCTGCCTGAGCTATGCCAACTAGCCATTTCTGGTAGAGTCAAGCTCTAAAGCAGAGGTGCTTGGACTGTCAGAAGATGGGTTGTGAACATGGATAAAGAAATGATCTGCCTGCCTCTCCTCACCCCCAGATAAACAAACAACAACCATTCCACCAAAATGGAAGATTTGTCCTCAGCTGCATGTCCTCAAGATTTGAAAACTTCATGGCTCCTGTGCTTTTTATTACATAATGTTCCATAGCCCTTTCTAAAGTTGACAGTGTAGAATTTTTAAGGTCTG
>PVIY010018287.1:0-47859 GCA_004026745.1 Myrmecophaga tridactyla | reverse complement strand
TCCAGCCTCTCTGCTACATCTTGAGCAACAAGGTGATATCTACTTAATGCATAAGAATAACATCCAGGATAACCTCTCGACTCTGAGAAAAACGTATTTTATTAAAAACACAATCTAAGAGGCAATTCTATTAAAACCTTGCTCATTATGATGCTAGAAAAAGGCAGAACTTGAGAAGTGGAGCTGCCACCAAGTACTTGTTGCTTAGATTTTAAAACCATTCCCCCCACTCTCCACATTTATTTTTCCCAAATTTTAAGCCATGGCCAAAGTTTTGCAAAAATTTTATCATTTCTATTTTATAGTTGTCCCCAACCCACCAATATCAGATTAAATGGAAATACTTATAAAGAAGCCGACCTTTCAATCATAAATAGAGCAGTACAGTTATCTTTAAACTCCCCCTAGTTCCAGGCGGGTCATGCTCAAAAGCCTGAAAAAAGGAAAATAAAGATGAGCCTCACTCTTCTCTCAATTCCCTTCCCATTATTCATTCACTGGTTCTATTCATATGCCAACGCAGAAAGGATTTCAGCAATATTAAAATATACTGTCTTTGTGGTGCCCATTTTTAAACAATCACTTTGAATGTTTCTACTTGGCCATGGAAGTCTGGTATGAGTCCATTACTCACGTTCCTTTCTCAAGGCTTGCCCCACCAGCTGGAGGCCCGCAGTTAGCGGCCTTGCAGCCCCACCTCCCTGAGATGACCTGTGCCTCAGGGCAAGCCTGTCCCTCCCAGTGTACGGCAGAGATGGCAGGCCCTGCTCAGGTCCTCTGGGGCTCCCTCCCTGCCCCTTACCTTACAGAGGACCTTCCCTCCTCCTCACCTGGGCAACTACTGGGCCCGGCTTCTGCGTGGAGAGCCAGGGGAGGCACAGCCTCTCCCTTTCCATACAGCTTTCTCCCCAAGGGTGTAGCTAAGGATAGCCTCAAAGTCTGCCAAAGGGCTCCACGCAGCCAATCTACTGCCTACCCCCCAAAATTACCCTGGAAGCAATGGCTCTGGATGCTATGCAACTTCTAGTGCCACCCACCCTGTTTTCTAATGAGAATCTAGCCTTCCCCTACAGACAGGATGTCATTAGTCCTGGCTTTCCTGGGTGCAGGGGAGAGGAGCCCTGGGGGGACAAGTTGGGGTCCCTCTTTACACTAGGAAGAAGGGCTGCAAGGACATAGCAGATTTTGGTTTGTTCCTGTTAACTGTCATCTTGGGAGAAAGGCTCTTCTTACTTCAATCTGTAGGCAGTGCTCTGCTGCGGCATCCTGTCCCACCATGGGTCCCCCGACGTGCTCTGGAGTCCTGACCCTCTGCTGTCCCTTCCACCCTCTGGCCTCGGTGTCAGAGGGTCTGGAGTTCTGTCATTTAACAGCTCTGTGACCTGAAGCAATCTGTTGTCCCTTATCAGTAAACAAGGGACATAAACATGTAATATGTATACCATTTGCCCTATGGGATAACAATTAGAATTAAACAAAGTAGGCAAAGCTAATTCTAACTACACAAAAATCAGCTACTACACCCACTATTACTGATGAATGTTTTCTTTGGCAGGACAAGGCCAAGGACAGAAACCTGAGGCCTTCCTACAGACCTTTGAGGACGAGTTTAACTTGTCAAGAATCTTCTTTAATATAGCTGGATTCCCAAGACCACTATGTGTACTATTATATTTCTAAGAGTCAAGGATAGTTCTTGTCTTGTTTCTTTCTTTATTCAATGCAAAGGAACTAAAGATCTTCAGGAGAACCCATCAAACCATGTACACATGCACATAAAAATACCACAATGAACTAAAATAGTATTCTTCTCTTTAAAAACAACAGCAACGAATGTGAGGCCTGGGAACACAAATGAAATCAGAAGGAAAGATATACGATAAAGACTGAGATGGTATAATTTAGGAATGCCGAGAGTGTATAATGATAGTGACTAAATGTACAAATTTAAAAATGTTTTGCATGAGGAAGAACAAAGGAATGTCAATAATGCACAGTGCTGAAAATAGATGGTAATTAATATTTTAAAACTTTAACTTATATGGGAGACTAAAGCAAAAAATGTTTATTTGGTACAAAATTTATATTTCAACTAGTGCATTTCATAATATAACTTATGTGGACAGCTAAATTGAACACCATAAGTACATGGAACCTTGAGTAGGGCATAAGATTTTATAGGTGAGTGATGCCTCAATAAATCCCAGAAGGATTTGAACAGTGAATAAAAAAGTATTTGCAAAGTCCCCTTGGGGGAATGGTGAGAAGAAGGGAAAATTCAATTTCACCAAGTAGAGAATTCTTGATATTCTCACAAGCAGTGGGGACAACTAAAGCAATAGGCTGAGCCCTCAATCTTGGGGTTTGTTCATATGAAACTTAACCCCGCAAAGGATAGGCTAAGCCTACTCAAAATTAGGCCTAAGAGCCATCTCCAAGAGAATCTCTATTGTTCTCAGACGTGGCCTCTTTCTCTCTCAGCCAACACGACAAGCAAACTCACTGTCCTCCCCCTCTCTACGTGGAACATGACTCCCAGGTGTGTGGACCTTCCTGGCAAGATGGGACAGAATCCTAGAATGAGCTGGGACTCAGCACCAAGGATTGAGAAAAATTTCTCAACCGAAAGGGGGAAGAGAGAAATGACTCAAAATAAAGAGTCAGTGGCTGAGAGATTCCAAACAGAGTCGAGAGGTTATCCTGGAGGTTATTCTTATACATTAAATAGACATCACCTTTTTAATTAAGGCATTAACAGAGAGGCTGGAGGGAATTGCCTGAAAATGTAGAGCTGTGTTCCAGTAGCCATGTTTCTTGAAGATGAGTGTATAATGATACAGCTTTCGCAACGTGACTGTGATTGTGAAAACCTTGTGTCTGATGCTTCTTCTACCTACCTTATGGACAGATGACTAAAACATACAGATTAAAAATAAACATATAATAGGGGGAACAAATGTTAAAATAAACTTAGTAGATTGAAATGCTAGTGATCAATGAAAGGGAGGGGTAAAGGGTATGGTATATATGAATTTTTTTGTTTTCTTTTTCTGAATTGATAGAAATGTTCTAAGAAATGATCATGATGATGAATATACAGCTACGTGATGAAAAAAATGTTCATATTGTATGTTGATGGTTTTATTAATAAAAATTAAAAAAAAAAACAAAAAGCAAAACAGCAACAACAAACAAAATCAAACCTGACATCTTGCCAGTCGTTAATTCAGATTAGTTACAGAGATGACCACTGAATTCTCAGCACAAACTCAGATACTTCCTTTGCTCCCTCAGGAAACTGCTCTGGTTGGGCCTTATGGCTGGGTTCTTTCTACTACAAAGTGAATTTATGTCATCGGTGAAACAGAACCTTGACTTAGCTGTCACTTGGCATTTGAAAAAATGTGTAATCAGAGAAAAAGGACAAGTTGGGCACAGCCACTCTACTGCCAGCCCTTCTTCCAGCTCCTGACCCATTCGGAACGTGTTCTTAGACACTGCTGCGGTGCTAAGTTCTTAGACACTCCTGTGGGGCGTGCTGCACGTGATGTGAGGCCTGCGGGTCCCACCTTGCACGCACAGTGTTCATCCTCCAGGCACGTTTCACACGGTGGCTGGTGGTCTTTATCCCCTGCCTTAACTCCGAGGATTGCACAGTGCAGGTGTCCTTCAGTCCACGCCCGCAGGGCTCCACCTCTGTGAACCCCGACATGCAGTTCATGAGCCGAAACCTACAGAGAGCTGTAGCTAAAGGACTCATTCTTCCCAGCACTCCCCACCCCACCCCCACAGCCGCAGGGGCTTATGATGACACTGGATGCTAGTGCCTTTTTATATTACTTGTGTAACAAACACACGGTGCTTTTGTATATCAATCTGCAAAAACCAGCACTTTGCCAAACAGAGAGCTTTTGAAAATGGCACTTAACAACACCTTCAGGGGCCGAGCGCCCCATCTCCAGTACCATGTGAAGGCCCCCTATGCACTAGTCCTCTTGTCCCTCGTAGATTAATGAAGATTGACTCTTTTGGGGGAAATGACTTTCCTCCTTCTGTGCTGGCCAGAGGTGTTGGGACAGTGTGTAACTTTCCAGTGATTTCCTACAGCGCTGGTCGGTCCCCTCCCTCAAGATTGGGAGGAGATTACCGTCATCCCAGGAATTCTCAATAAATTTGTATTTAAAAATTTAAAAACCTTTAAAGTATGTGTTCTTAATTCAAGAGGTTTTCTCTGACTTACTCAAAGAAATTTTGGGCACTGAGAATGCAACTCCGAGGACAGTTACGTTCTCTGCCAAGATGGTCTGATGACGAGGACACAAATCTTTCAAGGGGGCTTGATGGAGTACAGCCCCTCTCCAAGCCGCCACCAGCAAAGGCCCAGCACTGAGAAACCGCTGACTAACTTCTGCTCATTGGCTTGTCTTACAAGTTGCTTTCCTCAGAGCAGCCAAAGACTAGATGTCAAAACCTAAGTCAGTTCACTGTGATCCTCCACTTCAACCTCTTCACCCCACTTCAAAAACCCCACCTCCTCCGCTGGCTGACGGCGGAACAGGACATGCCTGCCCCCCACACCATAAGGCCCTTTATAGGGTCCCCTGGGCCCCTTCCTTCGGTGAGCAGGATGATGCTCATCCCCAGGCTGCCAGAGCAGACAGCAGGACCCTGCAGCAGAACGCAGGTCGGGGGGCTCCTTCCAGACAAGCACCGGCTACCCAATCATGCACATGAAGAACCAGTTCAGGGAAAAAGTCACCAAAACCGAGGTCACCACGTTTTCTCATGTTCAGGGGGAAAAATATCCCCAAACTGACAGTGGGCAAAGGATGAGAGCCGAGCATTTCAATGTCACGTGTGCACTGTCCCCCTGAAATTGCGTTCTTTAGTGCTCTGTACCCTCGTTGACTAGTTAGTACTTAATAGGATAGTTTATAATTCTGTAAGGTAGATGTTATGTTTTAGAAAACTAGGTATAGCTTTATGTGAATAGTTTTACAAGTGACGCCTGTTCAGGAAAAAAGACAGCTACAGAGGTTAATTTCTTTGTGTCCACTTGTGCAAGTACTCAAGCATTCTTTCAGTGCCTACATATATTCAGTCGCTTGGAACCAATTTCACCATCCTTCTAATTCCACTGACTTAAGTAAATCTTTGAAGTGTATTTTCTCTGTACTTACAGGAGTCATGCTTTAACTTGTCGACCCAAACATCCTGTAACACCAACGGGTTTTTAAGCTAATAATCTGTAAGGCAACCTTGAAGTCAGTCAACTACCTGGGAAGTTATTTACAGCTGAATGGCTTAAAAAAGTTATGATCATTTCTTGAGGTTTTATTTATGGGTAAGGTAGGTGTGGTAGCTTGAGGCTATATGTCCCCCCGAAAAATGCATGTCCTTTTAATCCATTCCCATGGGTGCAGACCTACTGTAGGAGGGACCTTCTGACTAGGTTATTTCACCTGAGATGTGACGTACCTGATTGAAAGTGGACCTTAATTTTCTTACTTGAGTCCTTTAAAAAAGAATAAAAGATAGAAAAAGCCTCCGAGAATTGGAGAGAGGAAGCCACTAAAGCCAGAGGCTGGAAGCACTGGAGAGAAGGACCAGCAGACACTGCCGTGTGTCTTCCCATTAGACAGAGGTATTCCAGATGGCATCAGCCTTTCTTCATACAAGGTATCACTGTGTTAAAGCCTTAATTTGGGCATTTTCACAGCCTTAAAACTGTAAATTTTTAGTTAATAAATCCCCTCTGCAAATGCCAACCTATGTCTGGTATACTGCATTTCGTCAGCTTCAGCAAACTAAAACAGTGGGTTTTTAGAAACACCCCACATTCTCTGACATGGAACACTGGGGGCCCTGAGCTGTCATTTCTCCCTAGAATGGATGCCCAAATTGCTTGAGTTTATGGTACCAGTCACAAAGAAAAGGAATCCATTAAAGACATGGCCCTGCGAACCTTATAGGTATAAAGAAGGAGGTTTTGGGAATACATATTACTGTTCACTAAACTGCAGAACTTTCTTGATGACGATGCAGGGGAGTCTTCTATCAGGTCTCACCACTGGGCATAACTGTACCTTTTCTGAGCAAACATTGTGCATGTGCAGGTGTGCACACGTGATTTGTTTGCCACAGGATAGCATGAAGCCACGCCTGTGGCCCACCTGCAACCCTCTATCTCCGGTAAGTATTTTGTGCATTAATACAACACTTGGTTTCATTATGTCTTAGTTTCCATTTACCTTGATGTTTTCATTTTGGGGGGAAAAATCCTGTAGCTGCAAACTGTAAACTGCCTTACCTTCTTTTTCCAGTAAGGTCTAGTAGGCATATAAATCATCGGCACCAATCAGAACTGCTCTGCTCTACCTGTTTGGGCATTTGCTAGTGTCCCTCCATCTGGACCATCTCTCCCAATACAACAGCTTATCAAAACCCTATGAACCTTCCAGACCTGCTGAGACCCTCTTCCAACTCGACCATGAAGGCTTTGTAGATCTCAACCAGACACTCTCTGTCCTTAGAACCTCTGGAACATGCTCTCCTAAGTCACTTGGGGCATGCACACACTGCTCGCGTTACAGTTTCCTGGGTAATTAGGTCCCCCCCAAAGACGTGAGCTTTTTGAGGACAGACACTAGCCCCACACTCATACATGCTGCCGGCTGACATGGTACCTGGGCCCAGAGTGGGCTGAATAAGGAGGACTAAAAGGAGAAAGCATCAAGTGTAAAGATAAGTGGGTCATCAAGCACAGAGCGTCTGTTCACTCATTTGTTCACCAATTAAGGAGCATCTCCTCTGGTCAGGAACTCAGAGTTACGTAAAGATGATATGGTCAATATTTTTAAAACTTCAACTTCTGTGTGATATCAAAGGGAAAGATGTTTAGTTGTACAAAATTTATATTTTGGGTAGCACATTATCTAATTTAACTTGTATGGTCAGTTTATTTGAATACCATAATAACATGGAATCTTGAATAGGGCTTGAGATCTTGTTGGTTTGTCCAGGTTAGTGTGATGCTCTGATATATACCAGAGTAGTCTGAGCAGTGAATAAAAAAGTATTTGTCAAGGCCCCTTGGGGAAATGGGAAGAAAGGAGGACATATTCAACTTCCCACATACAGAAAATTTTCGATATTCTTGCAAGCAGTGGGGACAGCCAAATCAGTAGACTGAGCCCTCAAATTTGAGGTTTGCCCCTCTGAAACTTATTTCTGCAAAGTAGACTAAGCCTACTTAAAATTAAGCCTAAGAGTCACACCCAGAGAACTTCTGTTGCTCAGATATGGACTCTCTCTCTCTAAGCCAACTGAGTATGTGAACTCATTGCCCTCCCTCCTATGTGGGACATGACTCCCAGGGGTGTAAATCTTGCTGGTAACATGAGAGAGAAAACTAGGATGAGCCAGGACTCAACATTAAGGGACTGAAAAAGCCTTCTGACCAAATGGGGAAAAGAGAAATGAGACAATGTAAAGTTTCAGTGGCTGAGAGATTTTAAACAGAGTTGAGAGGTTATCCTGGAGGTTACTCTTATGCATTATATAGACATCCCTTTTTAGTTTACGGTGTATTGGAGTGGCTGGAAGGCAGTACCTACAACTGTTGAGCTGTGTTACAGTAGCCCTGATTCTTGAAGACGAATGTGTAATTATAGAGCTTTTACAATGTGACTGTGTGATTGTGAAAACCTTGTGTCTGATGCTCCTTTTATCCAGGGTATGGACAGATGAGTAAAAAAAATATGGGTTAAAAAATGAACACATAATAGTGGGGACAAAGGGTAAAATAAATTGGGTAGATGGAAACATTAGTGGTCAATGCAAAGTAGGGGTAGGGAGTATGGTTATGTGAGTTTTTCCTTTTATTCCTTTTTCTGAAGTGATGCGAATGTTTGAAAAAATGATCATGGTGATAAACATACAACTATGTGAGGATATTGTGCGCCATTGATTGTACACCATGTATGGAATATGTGTGTGTGAAGATTTCTCAATAAAAATACTTTAAAAAAAAGTAACTTGGGAGGAGCCTCCCAGTCAGTCAATAGCTTACCAATAAACAGGGTTTGAAAACCACAGTTTGTATATATAAAAAATAAAAAATGACTGCTGATAAAAAATAAAAAAAATTTTTTTAAACAAAAAATTTTGTTTAAAGTCTTCTAAAGGAAATAACTGAATCCAGATTACATTATATTGTGAAAAATAACATGAAAGTATGTATAGACAGTAAGGACCCAATTTATATAATGTTTGTGAAGAGATCACCAGTACCCATCTCCCAGACCCAGAAGGAAAGCAAGATTAGTGCCCCGGCTTCCCCCTTTTTCTTCCACCACCTGCTCAAGCCCACCTCCCCACGAAGTAATCACTATTTTATAGAAATCATTCCTATTTTTGTTTTATAGCTTTACTACCTGTTATGAATACCTGACACCACCAATTGATTTTCTATATATATGAACGGACAATATTTTATACATTTTTAGGACTTGCTTTAATTATTTCTCATTGTAATTTTATATAATTCCTCCATGTTGTTACCAGTATTTTGGGATTATTCATTTGCTTTATATTATACCATTTCATTACCTGTCTATACTACAACTTATTTATACACTCTATTGTTAATTAACATATACTCTTCAGTTTTCAACAATTACAAGTAAGGTTGCTATGTACATTTTTTTAATATGTGTGTCCTGATGGCATGAATTTGTATTTTTGTAAAATCAATAAGCATATTCCAGATCATTTAAAAAATAAAAAGAAAACTCAGAGATAAAGTCATGGAGCCTGCTCTCAAGGAACTCAATTGGGCAGGAAGAAAAAGACAAGAAAATCAGGACTTAACAATCCAGAACATGTTAAAGCCAAAAGTCTGGCACTCTTCCAAGCCATATATATATATATGTGGGGCCTGTCCTCATGAAGCTTAGATGAATAAGCAAACACACTAAGTATATAGTTAGAACCATGGACTAGTACTATCATGAAGAACAGTGATGGTCTATTTTAGATGGGGTGGGGGAGGGCAGGAGAGAATATGGGGAGAAGGATCTGTGAAGGGTCCCATGATGAAGGTCCATCCAAACTGATGCCAGGAGATAAGGAGTCAGCCGAGTGTGCAGAACCCCAAGGGAGGTGAGGGCTTGGCAGATTCTGGAAATGGGAGGGCACTTGGCACATCTGAAGCAGAGTAAGTGAGGAAGAGCCAGGCCTGCAGCTTCCTGTAGACCACAGAAAGAAGTCTGAGACCACAGAAAGAAGTTTGATTTTTTCTCAAGCTCATCAGAAAGGTAAGAAGTTTAAGCAGGACAGTCACATGATATGAGTCACATCCACAAAAGATCCTTCAGTGGCAGAATGAAAAACGAATTTTAAAAAAGGCAACAAGAAAAAAATGGTACTTGGAATAGTGGTGGGAATGGAAAGCAGTTGGGGAAAACAGACGGTGGCAAGGTCCACTCTGAAGAGGAGTGAAGTGGCCTATGACAGACAGGAAGTCAAGGAGGGGAGCATCAAGGGCCAACCTGTGGTTTTTCACTTCAGCTTCTAAAGGAGACGGGAGAAACTGTAGGGACTCCACCCCCACCCCATACACCCAGGATGGAGGGGGCCAATAATTAACTTTGTTAAAGTTTACAATGCTCATTTTGAACTGTTTTTTAAATTTTTTGTCAATTTGATTTCTTAATAAAATTTAAACAAGGATATAAGTAAGGACATGACACACCTATCTTCTTCCCTTCTAATATTCTCACTCCCCTTTCCCTTCTTGATGGGTACCATGTTTAGAAGCTTCTTCCCAGTCTCATGGAGCAACCGATGCTTTCAAGTGAAACGCTGGGGGCACAGTCTCCCAACCTGGGGCAGGGAGAACGGCAGACCCATTGCTCATGCGTGTGTGAACTTTCCTCCTGAACATGGGCATGGAAAGTTTTAAAGTTGTGTCCGGTCTAAACACAGGAAACTTTGTAGATGAATCATGTGAGCAAAACAGCCCGAAGATGGAGCTCCTGGACCTCTGGAATGTGACCCTGTGTTGTGAAAGGTGACCTGTGGGCAGCGAGCGTCACAGTGTTAATGCAAGAGGCAAAAGACATTTTCATGTGGGTTCAAAAGGCTGGAGAATTTTTACGGTGTCAAAATGTCAAATGGCTATATGTGAGTGATAGGGAGTCCTGATCAGACTCAGCTTCACTTCTTATCAAGGATGGAGGGGACCAAATGAGTGAGGGCAGTGGTGAGCTTGCATGGCAGAAGGTTTTATACTTAAGGAAACAGTTCTTGGAGCCTGAGAGACCACAGGATGCAGGCCCGCCCACCCCAGCTCCAAGGGATGCTGCCCACATAGGACAAACTAATGACAGGACCCCCCGAAGTTGAGGCCACAGAGAAGGACAATCCTCCTAAACTGCCCCAGGGTGATTCTGATTTCGTATTTTTACTATGTAGCTTAATCTGCAGAGCTAAAAGGCTGAGCAAACCAGACTGAAATGGAATATATCCTAACATACATAGCCAAGGCAAACATCTAGCTTTGGTCTTGATGACTATTTTACAAACAAGGGTCCAAGGACATATTTTTAAGAGTCTACGTGCTTAACAATTTTTAGATCCAGTGCTTTATGGGTGCTTCTTAATTGAGTTGTACTACCCAACTCCAGGTCCCTTTCCCATTAAGTTTTAATTAGGCTGTTGCCAGGGACCGGAATTAGCACCCTGGCCTCGCATTAAAACTGCTGAGTCCTGACCTCATCAAGGGGACTCAGGCCTTGATTCCTTGAAAGAGGGGCACCCTCACAGCACACCCATTTGGGAATAAGGGTCTCTGAGCCCCTTGGTGGGAGGCTGAGGCCATGGGCCTTTTCAAGTGGGGTGGCACAGCAGTCTGGCCAGGACTCAGGAGCTGAACGCAGAACCAAGCTACCGTGCTAACGAATGCCTTGAAAAGACATTTTGTTTTAAGATGAAAACCACATGGGTGGAAAGAAAGAGACCTGGAGAGAATATCTAATCTAACAAATCATTTTATAGATGAGGACAAAAGCTCAAAGTAGGAAACTGACCTAGGCACAAGAGGTTCAAACTATAAAATAGAAACCAAAAGCTTCAATTCAGATATGCTGTGTAAATACAATATACATAAGTACCAAAATGACCTCCCCCCCCAAAAAAGTTTGAGACCGGTTTTGAACATTTCAATACTACTTTAAAACTAGGGCCAGCCTCCAATGGTCTGCTTCCTTTCACCTCTCCACACATGGAGGAGACACGCACCAAACCGGCAGTGGCTTTTCTGACCATGTTCCAAGTACCTTCTGCGGAACAGCACCCTGGGCTGATCTAGCTTCTCAGGCGCTCAAGAGAACCTAAGTTTGGAGTAGGCCCCATGACCTCACTTGGGCTTTTCAGACAAAAACATTTTGTGGTAACTATTCTAACAGGCCTGGAAATTGTAATAAAGCGCCACCACCAGCGATCACAGCGTCACACTGATGAAATAGCTCTGAAATCCTGCTGTGTAACTATGCACCAGAAAATCCCTGGTGAAAAGGCACAAATCAGATGGCATCTATACATACCTTCCAAATGGTGAGTTCCTCTAGAAGGTGATTAATAAAACTGACAAACAAGTGACGTGGAACACCATTCCCAGAAAACAGCATGTGGACTACTCTGCTGTGAAAAAAAATCCAACAGGAACCCTTGCCCCCCTCCACGAAAACAAAAATCAGACGGACTACTTTTACACCATGCCTCCTCTTCGGTTATTGCTACAAAGCCGGGCAGTGTTGGTGACTGGAAGGAGAGTTTGCTGCAATTTTGCAACTTTTCCCCCACCAAGTAAGGTATATGTGAGGAACCCAAAGAAGTCAAAATACGATAAGAAAAGGAAGAACCTGTTTTCTACTTTCCCTTTAAAGTCCCTGAAGAGCTGGTTCCAACTGCAGGAGTCAGAAACACCACCTCCAAGTTGCACTCTGTGAGTCGCACCCCTTCTGGGGCCAGCCGGGGCTGCGGAAGCCTCAGGCGGAGGTTACGCCTGTAGGGTGCAGTCAGAGCTCAGCAGCACAGTAAACAGCCTGGCCTTCTGTAACTATGTTGGTAGCATACATGTTATGTTTTCACAGCATTCTTACAAAACTAGAGTGTCACATAACCTTCGGGTAACACCAGGTACTGGAAACAGCTAGCAAGCTCTGCTGTTTTGTCCCAGGGAGAAGATGCTACAAATACAATGATAACAGAAAACACAATTTAAAACCTTACCAGAAGGATGGAGAACAGTCTCCGTCCAGTTTAAGGACTTCAGGTAATAATGTATGTTATACTCAATAAAAAAAACACATCAAACATCCAGGGGAGTCAGCTTCACTGACCCAATAAAATGTGAAACCCTCCGTCCACGACCAATATAATTAATACTTAATTAAAATAGTAGGTGGAACTCCCCCTCATCCATCAGTTATCCCAGTATTGATTTTAGGACTCTACTAAGAATATGTTATTTTCTTAAGGTGCAACCCATTGTACCTTCACAAGGAAGTTCCAGAATAATTTTAATTAAAACTAGAAATTGTCCTGGGAAGCTGAAGCAAAACCTCTCAATCTTAAGGCACCAATACTTAAGAAGTCGGCACTTCCGAGCTTGAGAGCATCCAGAGACCAGAGGCCTCAACTTCCACTTTGGTTAATTCTCAGAAACAACACGTCATTACTTCTTTAAAAGGCCTCCACAGTCCAGTCTTTCCCACCTGGTACCAGGACCACCACTCTTGGCAACAGAATGTATGGCTTGGGGTCGGGGGGCAACTTCGGAGTGTGTCTCGGTGGGAAGGGGCAGCACCACCTAAGCCGTGTGGTCTGTGCCCTGGGCTGTGGAGCTGTACACCACCCCGGGCCCACCAGGACAGGCCCTCAGACACCCGGGAGGCCTATGTGGAGGCAGCCAGGCTGGAGATCAACCCATGAACTCTACTTGGTCAATATCCACACCATGTGCAGCCTGGTTTCAGGAAACTGACAGATGATCGTTCTGACAGCACGCTGGTGGTTTTACTGTGTGCGTGCCTGGCTGGTCTGAATGTGCAACTTTCTGACTTCTGAAATTCAGGCTGTGCTGGGAGAGGGTGCAATCCCTATGCCAAGTGCCGAGGATGGAGGGACCCACCTGGAGGGGCAGCTGTGACTCGGGGCAAGAGGGGATCCGCTACAGGGCGGGCCACGGTGGCTCAGCAGGTAAGAACGCTTGCCTGCTGTGCCCGAGGACCCGGGTTCGATTCCTGGTGCCTGCCCATGTAAAAAAAAAAAAAAAAAAACAATTAAAAAAAAAAAGAGGGGATACGCTACAGACTGAATGCCCCGTGTTAGTACGTGGGCTCTAAGTTCGTTCTCGGGAGAGGCTGTGTGTGCGTGTGTGTGCCTGTGTATGTATATGAGGAGTACACAGTTGCACTCTGTATGGATAATGTGGGCATCAGTACAATTTGCAACTGTATGAGATTCAAAGCAATTTAATCTTTTCTCCTGGTAACAAGCTCCCTTCCCGCCCCACCCCCACTACACCCCCACCCTCACCCCCCATACAAAAACAAGAACAGCAGAGAGAAATAAGAGATGGCTACACAGAGGTAACAGAGGGAAGGGGGTGATTTTAAGGTGTATCTGAGAACCTAGTATGTTCCCTTAGAAATCCGTTTTAATAATGAAGTTGGGAGGCAGAACAGATGTTAGCATAAACAAACCTGATTATAAATATCATCTTCCCTAAAGGGGAGGGCAACGGGGGAAACAGGATCGTGATGGAGAATGGCAGAGAAGCCCACTTGTCTTTAAGAGCAAAGACATAATTCAAAAAACAACTTGGCACAAAAATTACTTTGGGAGGTTATGATCAAAGGTGTTTTCTTAATAGTTCCTATTTTGCATGCCTGGGCAGAGCCGATGTATGGTTTCAGACTGGGAGGTAATTGCATCAGATCCTTTTCAGTAGGGGCGACGGGTGCTTACACTATTAGAATAATTATTTTTTTATAGCGATTTTTTTTCTTACTGGATGGCATCTCTCCTTCAAGTGTGGGTCTGTAAAAGGATTAGTTTACTGCAATCTCCCTCATCAACAGTCTAGAAACTGTTCTTGTCTTAAAGAACACTGCCTGCCTCTAAGCCCAGGGCTTACTTTTCAAAGCCTGCATGTAGCCTGGCCCTCTGGTCGTCAACTGGCATATGTCGTCACCCTCCAGGCCACCTCACCCT
Source organism: Myrmecophaga tridactyla (assembly GCA_004026745.1). Classification (NCBI taxonomy): domain Eukaryota; kingdom Metazoa; phylum Chordata; class Mammalia; order Pilosa; family Myrmecophagidae; genus Myrmecophaga; species Myrmecophaga tridactyla. The sequence goes on along the minus strand of PVIY010018287.1, from coordinate 33,579 downwards.
CTCCTTGACCCTGGCTCAGTGACAGGTTTACCAACTGTAGCTGCTCTCTGTCAGCTATGATACCAGCCACAGGAACCTCTGCTCTTTCTTGTACTTCTCTCCTGCAGGCTTTGAGTCCCTAGGAGCCAGGGGCTGTGTTTACATTGCTGAATTCTGAATCGAGCAGAGCCTGGTGCACAGTAAACATTCACTAAATGTATGATGAAGAACACAACAGGTCCAGAAACTATCCCAGCAGAGGTGCCTGGGCTGTCAGCATATGGCAGAGAATACCTTCAATCAGAATCAAGAGGCAAGGTCTAAAAAAACACCAAAAAAAAAAAAAAAAAAAAAAAAAAAAAAAAAAAAAAAAAAAAAAAAAAAAAAAAAAAAAAAAAAAAAAAAAAAAAAAAAAAAAAAAAAGAGGAAAACACTGGTTTAGGAACTTCATGAAAGATAGTTAAGCAGGTACAAGTCAAAAAATCAAATACAGCAGATTCCAGATGCAAAGGCCAAAGCGTCAGATGGGCGAGAGGTGAGGTGAGCCAAGCGCTCCACCAGGACCAGAGGCTCCCTGTGAGAAGGTAAAAACAGAAGCCTTTAGCGTACGCGTTTTACAGTTAGATGAGGGTGGCTTTTCTAATTTAATTTGAAGTTCAGAGAAAATTTCAGCTAAATTTTATCCAGATGAAACAGAGCACATATTAATTTTCTTAAAAAAAAAGTAATGATGAAAAGATTTACATTCAGATGAATGATAAAGTGAAAAAAAATGGCCTCATCTGTTCCCCACAGTTAGTAGCCATCTACTATGTGACAGGTAGTACAAAAACTAGGGCAAAAAGCCTTGGTTCTTACCTTCGTACACTGGGGATACAGCTGCAAAGAATATACATTAATAACTCTGTTTAAAAGGATGTGTGCGAACACAGTGGGGACACTGGAACAGGTGGACAGGCCTGTGCAGGGGACCCCTGGGTGTTTAAGGGCAGACGACAGGTGGCCCCGGGGCAGCCAGAACACCCAGCAGCTGCCCAGTGCCCTGGACAAATACCCTTCGGTGGGTGGATGCCCTGGCAAGGGGCCTCTTAGGACCCTGGCACTTCAGGGGTGGGTAGGAGAGCAGCTTGCAAAGGCAACTAAGAAGACACAGCCAGAGAGGCAAAAAGGCGAGCAAGGTAAGATTAGTGTTCTGGAAACAAGAATCTTAAAAATGAGGAAGTAGTGACTCACGTTACACAGGGCTGAGAGCAACCTGTTCTGCTGAAGACTGGCACACTCAGCGCCAGACTCAGTAACTGGGAGGTAATCACTGGTCCCAGCATTGACAGCATATGTAGAGCAAGAGGCGGGAACCAGGCTGAGGGTGACTACAAAAGCAGAGGAGCTGGCAACTCTGGACTAAACTCTCTAGAAGTGTATGGCCTGAGAGGCAAGTGAGAATTAGTATGGAAATGAGGTTTTTAAAAAGTAGAGTCTTGAGGAATAGGAGTTAATGGGAACCATGGAAATCCTGGAGGCTGAACAAGCAGAAGGGAGAGTACCTGGGCCAGGGGTCCTGGTTGGAGGCAGGTGGGGACCTCTGCTTTGTTGCATGGAAAGCAAGACAGAGCCCATGGATGGGAACTTTGGCAAAAACTGGGTCTAAATTCTAGCTCTCAGATGAGGGCATATGGTCTTGGGACAAGCTACCTAATATCTTTTACTTGAGATTTCTTTGCCAAGAACCTGGGCACTCATTTCCAGGACTAGCTGTGGTGATGGGCACCAGATGGGGTAGGGTCCTGGCCCAGAAAGGGTTCTCAGTGCATACAGCTGACACAAGGATCCAAGAGGTAAGTGACCTGGCTCCTCTGTGGAGACCGAGTCCTCTTGGACACAGCCTGAGCTGGGTGGGAATGAAGGCTGTGGCTCAAAAGCCCAAGCCTTGGATGAATCCTTATCTATGACCAAGAATTTGGTCGGTTACATAGTAATAAGGAGGGCGATAATCAGACTCTTCAAATGGGCCTTGAAGAATACCTGCAAACAAGAGCAGACCATCCAGTGAAACGGGCACCCTCCTTTCCAGTGAAGGCAAGGTCTGGGAAACCCTCTTTAAGGAGGCTGAGAACATAGGGGAATTTGATGAAGATTTGGAGGTGGATCTGAAGTGGGAGGAAACAAGTAAAACTGGGAAGGCCTCGTGGCAAAGGCTGACGGTTTTACCAGAGTCTGTAGCTGGGGGTGACAATGAGGAAAGACACAAATCTGGAGCCCAAAGAAAGCCTGAGGCCAAAGTGATTTCAATCCTCAAAATGACCAAGTGCCCAAGATCCTGGGATGGCTCTCTTCCGGTGTCACTGTGAGCTCTGGAAACAGATAAATCTAGGTGAAGGGGCTATGTGAAGTTGCTTCCTAGCTCTTGTCACACACATCAAAAATTTCATTAGTATCTTAAAAAGATATTCTCTACCACTAATCTTTACTTTTCCCAGCTAGAACAATCTCATATCATCATTCCATACTTGCATGCAGGCTGGAAGGAAACCTGCCTTACCTCTCACTTTCTTGGTACTTCTTCCCTGTATCTCCCACCAATCTTCTCAGTTTCATTTTCACTCTACTCTTTTCAGAACTTAAACACTAAGAGGCAAAAGTTCCTTCCACAACCCATTCAGCTCATTCACTCCCACACAAATGTTCTTTAAGCAGGTATTACGTACAAACAATTGGACTACTCAATGTAGGAGATCCAAGTAGAGAAGATTAAAATATTTGCCACCATGCTTTCCCTTTTCACCATCTCAAGTTTTCGTTACCAAACACTTTCATCAATTCTGGGTCTTTCCTACGAAATTTTTTTTTTTTTCAGAGATTCTTCTGTAGACTCTGCTCTCATCTATCCAATCCAGGTACCCAAGACACTTTAGTTCTCTCCACCCAAATCAAGTGCCTCAGAGAATTTGACTCCTTAGTATCTTCCCTCAAGGTTCTGTCTTGTTTAACTAGCCTTTCTTCATGTGTAAATTAATGTTAACTGGCTTGTAAAAGGAGACATCAAATAAGGAGGGAACCAGTGCAGTGCCTGACCCCAGAAGAGAGGACCACACAGAGAAGAGCACCCACCCTAGATACAAAACCAAGTGAACAGATGAGTCAGGAGTGTGACGCTGCAGAACTAAACAGAAGTCAGGATTGATGTGAACACGCATTGTGTTCTCCCACCAACGCTGTGAGTGATTTGTCAGAGCCCTTTCTCTTTTAGGCTCAGTCTCCTCATCTACAAAACAAGGATTCTCTGGAAAAGGAAGAACGTTGGAGGAACTTAAGGCTGAACAAGGGCAACGAAGAATCCAGCACTCAGAAGTGTAGAAGGGGTGTAATTGTAAATGATGATTATGGTTGCTGAATCATTATAGAGTTATTCCCTTTTGCTTTCTGGTATACCGCAGTAGACAGAGGGAAGTTATCTGAAATCTTTGAAATGTAATCCAGCTGCCTTGATCTGATAATGATTGTACAGCCTTTATCTTGTGCCCTTGTGATTGTGAAAACCCTGTGACTGACCCTCACTTGTACCCATTTTATCCAGTTTTTCTTGTGAGCCCCTCATGTTTACTTATACAGGGCCTTATGTCAGCCCAGAACTAACCCACCCCCACCACCCAAATCTAACCAAAATGGGCCCACCTGACATATGCAGTAGCTTATATGTTAATCTACAAAGGCTTATACCTCATTATAATACTAAAAACTATGCCCATCATCATTTTAAGGCTGCCGTTTTCTTACATAAGTTCTGTGACTACACACGTAATCAATCTACAAATGTTCAGTAATTAGATCATTTCTAGTTGTGCTCATTACCCTAAAACCTGCCCATTTTTTAATACTATAAAATTATCAGAATTACTGCAGTTCTGGGAAACAGAGTTTTGGGTTGACAGGCAATCTGATCTCTGGTTTCATGCCTAGCAGTAAACTCTTTCTCTCGGTGTCCCAAGAATTGATCACTGAGCATGTTAAGCAGAAAATCCTCCACCATTGTCTGGTAACATGCTCTTGTCCTTGGGTCACAACATGTCATTGGAGGAATGTTCTAGAAGACTGGTCTCCTGCTGCAGAAGAATGCAATAGAGGTGGAAATACAGGATATCACTGTATTCGTAATAGGCATTAGCAGCACCATGAGCAAACATTAAAAGGAGTTTAACATGAAAATGTGATTTTTTTCTTGTACTAGTCAGGTATAAAGTTCAAGAGGAGCAGTTAATTATAGTTAGAAATATTCCTTTTAAACTATACATTAAAAAACTCTGAATTGATGAAATACATGTTGCTACATTGAAAACTGAGCAGGACCATACATTTAATGCAGATTAAGCTGAGATTTTACCATTAAATTATTGTAAAATCCTAAGGGAGAGTCTAGACTGCTTCATTCATTTTAATGATTATCCCTGCCATGGGACTGCAGTCTACTGAAAAGGGGTCGGGGGGATTACAAATCAACAACCTTGTTTCAAAAGTCAAAGGGAAGCCTGTACCCTGAAAGTCAAACAACCAGACAAAGGTGGGTGCCCCTGGGCAAGGATAACATACGCATTCATGCTGAAAAAGGTGAATGACACAAAGAAAAAACAGATAAGGGGTATATAAAGGGAATTAAGAAAAATATAAATGCAAACAGACAACCTGTGAAAACAAGAGTTTTCATGTATTGAGATTAAAAGAATAAGAAAACCACTTTCTACCTTCCATCTGGTAGGTACTGAAAAGTTGATTAAAATGTTGGTTAAGAATAGCTAAATGGGCAATCACAGTTTTACAGCCTTTTTAAAGAGCAATTTGGCAATACCTATCAAAATCTTAAATCAATTCCAGCCATTCACTTACACTGCTGTTTACAATAGTAAAAATCTCCAACAAACTCTTCTCAAATGGCTCAGAAAAAAAAGTACACATCTGTGTGTGTATGTGTGTGTAAATAAAATATACGCATATCGGGGAAGGGAGAAAGGAAAAGGAGAAAGAAAGCAAATGAGGCAAATGTAAATAACTGGCAAATCTGGGTAGAGTGTGGGGGCATTTCTTACACTGGTCTTACAACTTTTCTGTAAGTTTGAAAATCCTGTTAAAAGAAAACAAAATCAAGCTTAAAACCTCAAAGAAATATGGTAGAGATCTGAGTCTTAAGACAGAAAGTTCTCTAAGACATGATGCTAAGGGGGGGAAAAAAAGACAAATTCCAGAACAATATAAATAAAAGGAAAGAGTGTTCAGGGAAGAGAAGGTAATTCATGACGTTTCTATTTTACTCAAAATAGTTCTAAGTTACTCGTGCAAAAATTCAAAGTATTTATGCATTACTTATGTTTAAAAAAGGAGGTGTGTCAACATTTCTGTGGTTGTAACATCAGAAGAGATTCATTTCTGGGGTGGGGAACCGGACTCTCAACACTTACAGCTAGCTGAGGGTCTCGCCGGGGTGCACCCAGAGGTGCAGACCCTTTGTGCGGATGTGGGCTGAGGGTACGTGGAAGCAGGGGGACTCCTGATTTGTCACAAGGCCTAAGGCAATGGCTGTCATCTTTGGGGAAGGCAGGCATCTAAACTGGGGAAGTGTTCAGCCCAGATCTAAAGTTGTGACACTTGGATATTGAACTATCATTCATATATGATGTATTTAGACAAAAAGCAACTGTGAAATCTTTTAGAAGGAGGAAGCAGAGCTACCTGTGCAGATATGAAATATATCTAAGGTGTATCATAAAATGAAAGACAAATTGTAGGACCACATGACTAGTGTGATCCCACTGATGCTTTGAAAAGAGTACATTTTTATAGACAAAAGCTGTTAACAGTGGCTATCGCTGAATAGACAGAGGTGGGGTGTTGCGGGGCTTTTACTTTTATTCTTTGAGATGTTTTAATTACTTTATAATGCTTTATGGTCATCAAAATTTTTTAAATTTTAATATTTACTAAAACAAATTACAAAATCCTAGAGGTAATTTCAAATCAAGTTAAACAACCTTCACACAGAAGTGGAACTAAATATATGTAACTGTAAGACGCTATACTATAAACAGAAAAATTTACTAATGTATTTTTATTTATTTCCCCTTTTGCTCTATGAAACAACAGATCTATAATGAAACATGGCAAAGGACATTTGTTCTTGAATTTTTGGTGGGTGTCACCGTCCCCAGATAATTTAGCTGCAGATTGCGAGGCCCTGACACCAGAGTTTTGGATTTAAGGGTGGGTGGTTGGAGGTTGGGGTGGAGACTGCTTTTCTAATGAGTTCTCAGAGGATGCTGAAGAAGGTGAGGATGAAATGCTCCTAAGCTGGGCATACACTCCACAGTTGCCAGAGTCCTAATCATCCTTGAAAACATCACGGAGGGTAGATGCCTCCCCCAAGCCCACAGCTCCAGGCAGCTGGCTGAGACCCTGCAGAGGCCCCAATGCCCAGTCCTCCTGTAGAGATCTGTGCTCGTCAAGAGCTGGCTGGGCTGATTCCCTAAACTTCTTAGCCAGTTGACTTGTTTCTATTACACCTAATTTATTTTTAAATAAAATAAATCATATTTCAGTTTGATTCCAAAAGGGGGGCTCCTACCTAAAGGAAAACCATGTTGCAGACTCTGGAAAGGCTCTAAAGTTAAAAATAATTGCCAAACCAAGTGGTAAGTGAGAAAATGGGAAAAATACAAAAATTCTAAACTCCATCCTCAGATTAGTAAACACCTAAGTCCTTGTTCCACTTTAAAGAAACCTGAACTGGAAGTGGCAGATGATGGATTGTATGTCTGCATCATACAAAACAGAGCTCCAAGAAGAGGTGTGGTACTTCAAACAAGGAGCAGATGGCAGTACTCCTTTTCAAAGGGCCTTGACTCTATCTACACCAAGGAGTGGCAAATAACTACTTGAACAAATTTTAAAATAAAATGCTGATAGTTTATAGTTGATAATGTTCAAAGATTCCCTCTTGGCTGGATAAGAGCCTGCCTGCTACACGATTGTACTGGAATTCTTAAGTACATACATGGAGGTTTTGGGTCCACTGGGCACATTTCAAGGAAGGAAACAAGGAAAGCATCTACAGATGTTTGGGCCATCGTGACATCTGGCCTTGAATATACTTAGCAAATGCTTAAAAGGGGCTGGGGGGATGTAGGACATATGTTCTCCTCAGAGGTTTACTCCATCAGGTTCAACTTCAGCCTCTGTAATCTTCATATATGTAAACAGATTTGCAACCTGAGAGGAATCGCTGATATATGTGGCAGCATCTAGTACAGGGCTTCTTATATAGGAGGCGCTGAATAAAATGCTGGTTCTAAATCTAAATATATATATTTTTTGATAAAACCTTCGTACATGCCCTTTGAATACCTGACTGCTTCAAACTTCTCTTTTCAAGTTGACATTTCCTGCTGCAGCCCTCCTTAGTTGCTCCTGCCTGTGGGTATGGGTCTCCTGACTGAACCTTCCCTGTGGTGAGTTTCTAATTTCAGCACCTAAATAATAAATGGTCCTCGAGGGCCAAGGGGGCCTCTTTCTAGAGCTGAGCTGGTGATCTGGCACTTAACCTTTTCTGATCATCATAGAGAAAATGGAGATTGAGCATCTGTTTCATATTCTTATTGTCAAAAGGAAATTATACTCCAGTTCCTCAGCAGCAGCCAAGACTTCCTGAATGATTTTTCCCAGGCGCTTCCTTTGTTGGAATGTGCTTTGGATGGACAGTAGGTAGTTAACACATGGCTCGTTAAGGTACTTCCCCAGCCATTTTCTTACTAAATCTCCTCGGTGATTTAGCTGGCTTTTTCTTGAATATCCAAGCAGCCTGATAACCTACCTGATAACTTAGGGTCTAAGTAATCTATTATTATTTTTTGTAGTTTGCTAATGCATTTCTTAAATGTCATACTTGTGGAATGGTGATCAATTGTATATCTGGGAGAGAGCAAAATAATGACAGTCCAGTTTTTAAAAGCACAGGCTCCTTTCACAGGATTGATTCACCAGGCAATTAAAAGAGCAAGAAAAAAAACATCATTAATTTACTGAAAAAGAGGAGCAGAAAGAAGACAGCTGTACTGCCTAATTTTTAAGTTTCCCACATTTCTGACTGAAGCAATACAGTCATCTTTGAAACCTTTGGTTTGTACTTAAAATAGTTAAAATTTAAATACACACATGTTATTTTGTAAAAGTAATCATGTGTGTTACAATGCTCCAGAAACAGTTACTCTTTTGGTTAACAGATATTACATTATCTGTTGTTAGGGTAGCAAAAATATCTCTCAATCACAAATGATTAATGTTGGCAATGAGAGAGGATTCATTTCCCAATGATTCCACAAGTATCTGCCTCAAATAGTTTTAGCAAAAGAAATCCGTTTTTTTCTGTTGTTTTTATTATGTAGCTCTAAAATTTATCAGAAAAATAAAAACAAACAATTGCTTTAAAACGTGAGCGTGGACCAAGAATCCAACAGAGCACCAGCACTTCATTTCTTTATTTAGGAGGGTAAGTGGCTTTCTGTAATTTTCCTGTTTCCATTCCAAATGACCATTTCTCCCCTTCCTTTCCTCCCTCAATTTAATCCAAGCCAGTGACAGCCCTAAAGTAGAGGACACATTACTGTCCCCGTTTTCAATGGGTACACTCTACTAGAATCGTTTCGAGGAAGAACAGTGAAGAGGAGGAAGGCCTGGCTGAACACGATGGAAAATCAAAGCTGGACTTGTTGGTTCAGAGTTAAGGACCGTAGCTCTCAACCTTGAGGGGTGGTCAGGAGAGTTTGAAAATCAAATGTTAGGTCCTGCTCTCCCACAAAAACATATGAACACACAACTTCTGTGGACAATGAAAGAGGAACCATATATCTCCTGAAGCCTTTTGTGTTCCTCAAATTTAAATGACACATATACTGCCCTGCAACCATGATTTGCTACAGCAGAGCAAGCTTTTACTGTAAATTTCCTTGGCTTTGGAGGTGATACTATCTTTATCACTACCTTTATAGCCAGAAAGAAGCCACAGGCAATAAGTAAATGAGTAAGTGTGGCTGTGTGCAAATGTCACTTTATTTACGGAATCTGAAACTCATGTATTTTCAATGTGCCAAGACATATTATTCCTCTTGATTTCCCCCCCCCTAAGATATGCTAAGCTTGCAGGCCATACAAAAATGGGGAATAGGTCATGTTTGGCCTGTGGACTGTGGTCTATCAACCTCTGTCCTGGTCTGTGTCTGCATGTCTGTCTAGTAGATGCAGCAAGCAATATCATGATGGAAGAGGAATCAACACACATTCTCATTCCATCTCTACCTCCAGGTTTCTATGACTGCTGTAACCCCCCTGGACTTGTCATGCCTTATCTGTAAGACAGGGTGCTGCTTGATGGTTTCTAAAGCCCCAGCTGTCTCTGAACTTCCAGGATCCTTTCTTTACAAGTAGGTATGAGCAGAGGAAAGGCCAACAACATGAAGACAAAACTTTCAGAGTCAGGAAAAGAAGCAGTATTGGATGAAGTGTGCATAACTGAGAAATACTAGCTAGATGACAAATGACTGTCCAAAGGGAAAACCCAGATTTCAGTTCCTATTTCCTCTTCTTTGTCCTGTGAGTCTTGGCCAAGACTGACACGGCTGAATGCATCACAGCAAGATGGTTAAAGTAGTTAGACGAATGATTTTCTTCAGAGGAAAACATCCCCTCAAGCAAACGAAACCATTTTATCTTGCTCTAATCATTCTCCCAAGGTGGAAGGTGACATAATGAGACAGAGACAGTTACAATACCCCATCACAGAGGGCAAGGGGAACTCAGCAAAGAGGAGGTAGTCTTGACCTGGAAAGAGGACTCAAGAGTCAATCAGGGGAGTCAGTAAAGGGACAGCAAGGTGTTGCTGGCAGAGAACAGCAGACTGCTGAGACAGAGAAAAAGCAGGAGGTGCTGGCAAGGGCTGACCCAAGCCTTGGGAGCAATCCCCCAACTGAGACAAGGGAGGTGTAATCAGATTGGCAACTGGGCAACCTCCAGCCTTGACACCCTTTACCCATCCAAGACAGAAAGAAAATGGGCGGGAGCAGTCAAACAACAGCAGGCAGGGAGACCCATTAGAAAGCAACAGTGGATAAGGTATTACTGAGGGCTTGAGCTGTAGCAGGGATTTAAGAAACATGTAGTCAAATTCCATAAGAATTGGTGGCCAGCTAGGCATCAGAAAGTGAGGGGAAAGCAGCTGTGGTGGTTAGGTTCAGGCGTCAACATGTTGCTGCGGACTTGAATCATTAGCTTGTGAAATTCAACTACGGCTGATGGCATCTGCAGTCTGCTAAGGGAAGTGCCTTCCACAATGAGTAATGTTTAATTTAATTAGCTGGAGGCTTAAGAGAGAGGTCAGAAGAGAGCTCAGTGCAGCACAGCTCAAGCAGCTCAGCATACCTCCTCTCAGCGCTCGCAGCTCATCCCAGACCTTTGGAGATACAGAAGGAATCACCCCGGGGAAGGCCGCTGGAACCCAGAAGCCAGAGAGAAGGCCAGTAGATGTCACCATGTGCCTTCCCATGTAACGGAGAACCTCAGGTGAAAGTTAGTTGCCTTTCCTCTGAAGCACTATAAATTTTGAAGTAAATAAATCCCTTTTTATTAAAAGTCAATCCATCTCTGGTGTGTTGCATTCTGGAAGCTTTAGCAAACTACAGCAGCCTTCTATGACAATTCCTGGGAGTGCTGGCTTAGGAGTCGGGGAAGGTGATGGCACAACCAACCAGAAACAGCTCAGGAGGAGGAGCAGAGTAAAAGTGAAAAAGAAAATCTTGCCCAGGTTCAATGGGCTCAGTGCTGGTTTGGAGCAGTTATGTATCCTAAAAAAGGCCAAGTTCTTTAAATCAATCCCTGTGGAGGCAGACCTGTTGTGGCTGGAACCTTCTGCTTCAATTGAGATATGATTCAGATCATTTAAAGTGTGTTTTAATCCTGTACTGGAGCTCTTTATGAAAGCACAGAGAAAGAAACGCCCAGAGACGTTTTGGAGAGAGTTCAGAGACCTTTAGAGAACACCCTGGTAATGCTGAGAGGACACACAGATGCTTAGAGAGAGCCGGTGAAACCAGAATGCAGGAGAGAAGGGCCAGAAAATGCCACCGTGTGCCTTCCCAAAAGGAAGCTCAGGTGCCACCAGCCTTTCTTCAGAGAAGGTATCATCCTCATAATGCCTTAATTTTCACAGCCTTAGAACTGTTAATTTGTAAACTAATAAATCCACATTGAAAGAGCGAACCCATTTCTGGTATATTGTGTTTCAGAAGCTTTAGCAAATGGAAACAGACTTCTACTCTGAAAAAAAGGAGCAATGGGTCTGGCTGTTACAGAGAAACAGACCCAAACCCTGAAGGCTCTATCAGGAGACTGGTATCCTCAAGGAAAGGCAGTTCTGGTTATTCAAATGGGGTGGCAAAATAAGGAGCATGATTTCTAATCCAAAAACCATCACACTTAGACAATTTATATGGATTTTCAGTGTAATGGTCAGAGTCTAAGAGATAAAGGCAGATGATATCAGAAGGAAACTTGGTGCACAAAGGGGAAAAAAAGCAAAAAACCCCTAAGCAGAACCCCTTTAGAGTGAGACTCTGTTTAAAGCAAGTCAACGTGGTGCCACAGTTTCCACAGTTTCCAGAGGATTAACTCAAGAACCAATGCTGATTCATGAGCATAAATGTTAATGTTTAAAGGTAAATAAAGGAGGCGCTGTCAGAATCTCTCCAAGACTCCTGGAGACATCTGTGAAAAACAATATGCCGACTTTCCCAGCTTTACACCACCTGAGGCCTACTCTCTAGAGTAGGACTACCACATAAGGACAAACACCCACCCCTCTGAAATAATCGCCACGCACACGGAGTATAAACTGCAGCTGCCCATGGAAATGCCACCCATGGAGGACCCACTCGGACTCACCTTTTCCGTTAACGGCTAAGCCTGTGGCCATGGCTGCAGTCACCGGGCCGGCTGCCTGGGATCCCAGTGGGTGGATCCGGGGTCTGCTCCCCATCCTTGCTCGCTCAGCGCCAGGGCCCAGCAGAGCTCCAACCGGCTTCTCAGCAGCCACCTCGGGTGCCACCGTGTCCTCCTGACCCTGCTCCACGGGGTCGAGCTTCTCGGGACTCTCACTCTGAAAGCCATCGACGGCTGTCCTGCTCTTAATGGGGCTCTTAGGCACGAGGATCTTGATTCCTGATTTTGCAAGGTCCATATTCTTCCGATTGGAGAGAGCTGGAGCTGTGTTTTTCCTGAACTTTGGGCTGGCAGAAAAGAGCTGGCTGTTTTTCGCCTCGTGGTCTTTGCCAATCACCAGGGATTTAGGAGAGGTCTTAGAAAAGTTGCTGTTGGTGGATCTGGAAATCTGTTTCCTGGCATTGTTCGGAGAGGTCCTGTTTGTCCTGGTGAAAGTGCTTTCTTTCTGTTTCTCACTATGGCGCCTGTTGAAGTCGTGAATGTACTCCTCACAGTTCACGAGGTGCTGCTCTGGTTCCCAGGTGTCGTCCTCACTGTCGTAACCTTTCCACCGGACCAAGTACTCGGTCTTCCCTTTTTTGTTTTTCCTTTTGTCTACAATCCTTTCAACCTGTGTGCAAAAGAAAAGTTTTAAAAATCACATTTACTATTTGAAAAAAGTGCAAATTTGATCACAGAACATCAAAGTTAATAAAACTCACAAGAGACAGTGAAAATGATCTTCTTTATTAGTCCCCCAATCATCTGGAAATGAAATCCCAATAAAGGACTCCTACCACTCAACAACAGAAAGACCCAAGACTCAACTGAAACATGGGCAAAAGACTTGAATAGATATTTCTCCAAAGAAGATATGTAAATGGTCAATAAGCCACATGAAAAGATGTTCAACACCACTAGCCATTAGGAAAATCAAAACCACAGTGAGATATCGCTTCACTCCCCCTACAATAACTACTGTTTAAAAAAAGGAAATAGGAATCCTTGTGCGTTGTTGGCAAGAATGTAAAATGGTACAGCTACTGTGGAAAACGGTTTGGCTATTCCTCAAAAAGTTAAACACAGAATTACCATATGATCTGGCAATTTCACTTCTAGATATATACCCCAAGAATTGAAAGCAGGGACTGGGACAGGCATTTGTACTGCAGTGTTCATAACAACATTATCCACAAAAGTCGAAAGACAGAAGCAACATAGGAGTCTGATGAATATATAAACAAAATTTGGCATGTGGCATATGCACACAACTGAATGTTACTCAGCCATAAGAAGGAATGAAGTTCTGATACATACCACAACATGGATGAACCCTGAAGACAAGATGTTGAGTGAAATAAGCCAGCTACAAAAGGACAGATGCTGTTTTTTCGCTTATATGAAATATCTAAACTAAGCAAATTCATATGGAGATTAAAGGTTACAGAGTCAGTGTATGTGCGTGTGATGGTAGTGGAATTATTGCTCAATGGGTATACAGCTTCTCTTTGGGGTGATGAAAAAATTTTGGTAATGGTGGTGATGGTAGGGAAATATTTTGATGTAATTAATGTCACTGAACTGTACACATGAAAGTGGTTAAAATGAAAATTGTGTTATATATAGGTTACCACAAGAAAACATTTAAAATAAAATAGAACAGCTAGGAAATTTAGCAATTTCCTTGGAATTAAATCAAGCAAAACGCTAACATTTTATACTCAGACTATATGAACATGTTTGGCAGATTTAAAAAAAAAACAAAACATTAAAATAGCTATTTTTAACATTACACTGAATCCCAGGTGACTAAATTGGCTTTCGGTCACTACTGGGTCAGTACTAGTCATCTATCATCTTCTGCCCAATTGTCCCTAGGTGACCAGCAGCAGGCCCCAAGCAATCACTGTGCTGTGCTGATGGCACAAGCTAAGAGGGACTAAGAATCTTCCATTATGAGGAACTGGGTCCTTCAGGGAACATTTGCTTTATCTTAAAAGTATCATTCTGAAACACTCAGTAAAAATTGAAAAGGGTCAAGAGAAAACAATTCTTCGTTATAACAAAATGGTGTAGAAAATCTATGGGTTATTTACCCCCAAATCTTAAGTTTAAATTAATTTACTCTAAAGCTCCTTAAAAGAAGATGCTACCAATCTTGAATATGATGGTCAAATTTATAAACTCACCCAACATTGTTCTGTAAGCATATTGCCGTTGTGACAATTCTGTGTCCCACCTTTCCAGGTGTAAATGGAAGGGAGTCAGTCACCTCTCTGACTAACATGAAGAGAAAACATTTAATATCTTGTCCCCATGTACTACTAGAGAAATCCCTAGAATCGGTTGCTGTTACGTCTCCATTTAATATAAAAACCACTAGTTGCTGCTGCAACATGCAGCAATGAACCTTTAGGTGGAAAGGCTACTGCCAAACAGGAGCTCCCTATGGAAGCAAAGGCCTAAGCTCAGCAATTACCAAGAGTACCAGTTTCTGGCAGAGTACATGGTGGGACAGATGATGGTTAGATAATTCTCTAACATCCCAAAATAAAGAGTCTAATTGAGTATAGTGATACACAATTTGACACAATGGGAGAATAATGACTGGCTCCCCACCCCCATTACTCCCCCTACGCTCCAAAAAAAAAGAGAAAAAAAAAGATTTCACCAATGTACCTAACCTAGGATATGGAAAACTAACACTCAGCTATAGAACGGACTAGAATTAAATATGCATTATTGCTTCCATGCAAAAAGGATTAAGAGGATAAAGAAAGACCTTGTTTCATCATAAGATGGATTTCATGCCTAACAGATCTCCACGGATTCAATAATTAATGTCAGATCTGCCTATGGGAGTCCACACAGACCATAATATAGCGAGACAAGAGTTTAAAGTGATTTTTTTTCATGCACCTTTGCCTGTGAATAGTTACTTGTAAGGGAGTAAGTATTTCAATTTAAGTAAAAGATGTACTTCTGGAAAACTCCATGTAAATCAATTTCATGGCAGGAAGGCTTTAAAAGTTTTAAATGCAGGGGATAAAGAGATTACCTCTCAAGGGAAAACTAAGTTTCATACTTCTTTCTAAGTCAATTTCCATTCCCAAAGCATGAAATACGCCCTTTCCTTCCCTCTGCTTCCTTAAAGCTGAAGCAAGGGGCTGATGGCGTTAGGATGGTCACCTGTTAAGAGGTCTTTTCCCCTCCAGAGCCGACATCCCGCTTCAGCCTCGCTTACGGATATCCCCACCAGGCCCTACTACTCAGCACACTGAGATGAGGTACACAGGATTAGCCTCCACTGAAGGACAAACAGCGTACACCCCAAATTTGAAACTGAAAATTCTGTTGATTCTTCTAATCTGTGTGGCTAAAGTAAATTAATTTCTCGCTGAAAGGAATCACCTAGATTCAACAAACTGCTACTGGAACATTAAACCTAAAATTATTTCCAAAACAACCTGATAGTGGTTAGGGAGGAAAACCATCAGCTTGATCACAAGATAAACCCATAATAAATCTTTCTTTAAAATTTCAGTCTCTTTCCCTTGAGCAATTGCTCCCCATTAATGCTTCTAAAACTACTATCAAAGAATAGTTCTTAGTCTTTCCCAAAGAATATATAGCTATCCTTCCAGCACATTATCTCAGAGAATAGAATTTTGTGCAAAATAAACTGTAACAGGGTTATAAAATAACATGTAAAGTGCAGGAGTACAGAATTGCTGATAAGTTCTAAACATTTTAACACTAAGACAAAATGTAGGAAGAAAGGAATGAAAATCCCATTCAAATTACAGTTTTACACGAACATTATAAATCCATCACACAAAAATTATAAATGACAAATCCAAATAATAGCCTTCATTATCCAATGAATCCTGAAGTACATTTGTTAGTATTTTAAAAATTCCATCTAAAAAATGACAATATTAAAGAAGAAAATTCTGGCTTTCTTTAATATTACAAAGTTGATGGTTTGCAGAGTAATGAATTAATCCAGAAGCATCATTCCAAATACCTAACACAATTTCTTACTTCACTTTCCTAAGCGCAAACCGTGACCTTCCCAGGCCCACGCCCTTCCAGGAGATGTGCTACAGGGATGGAGAAGAAAAAGCCTGGACAAAGGGCTCACTATGTATGCATGGAACAAAAATCTACAGAACAAAAATCCACGGAGAAACCCACACTGGCTAAAGAATTTGGCATGAGAAGGAATTAAGAGTGATTGCCAGTTTTGCACTTAAAATATAGAACAGTCTGAGAAATAAAAACAAAGCAAGACATGTAAAGATGTTGGTTTACAAGAAAAGGACCCAAATAAACCAATGTTGCAAAATGATCACAATAGAAGAGTATGGCATGGCGTCCTGTGCTGGTTTGAAAGGATATATGTTCCCTAGAAAAACCATGGTTTAATCTAAATCTCATTTCATAAAGACAGAATAATCCCTATTCTATACTGTATGTTTGAAACTGTAATCAGATCATCTCCCTGGAGACGTGATTTAATCACGAGTGGTTGTTAAGCTGGATTAGGTGATGACATGTCTCCACCCATTTGGGTGGGTCTTGATTGGTTTACTGGAGTCCTATAAAAGAGGAAATATTTTGGAGAATGAGGGATTCAGAGAGACCAGAGCAGAATGACATAGCCATGAGAAGCAGAGTCCATCAACCAGCGACCTTTGGAGATGAAGAAGGAAAATGCCTTCCGGGGAGCTTCATGAAACAGGAAGCCAGGAGAAGAAGCTGGCAGATGACGCTGTGCTCGCCATGTGCCCTTCCAGATAGAGAGGGACGCTGACTGTGTTCGCCATGTGTCTTCTCACTTGAGAGAGAAACCCTGAACTTCACTGGCCTTCTTGAACCAAGGTATCTTTCCCTGGATGCCTTTGATTGGACATTTCTATAGACTTGTAATTGGGACATTTTCTTGGCTTTAAAACTGTAAACTAGGAACTTATTAAATTCCCCTTTATTAAAGCCATTCTGTTTCTGGTATATTGCATTCTGGCAGCTAGCAAACTAGAACACGTCCCATTATCAATAACTGCACTATCAACACTGGCATCAGCAGTACTGCTGGTTGCTACTACTTGCTCAGATTTCTTCCGAAGATATGTGAGTAGGCTGCTAGGATAATTCTAAAACCACAATGCTGAAAGCTTCTCAGGTTCAGTCTCACACCAATAGCTGGATAATTTAGGAAAACAGAGCATCTCTGTTTTCCCCACCCACTACCTGCCTCCCCCGAAAAAAGAAAAAACAAAAAACAAATAAATGAAATCCATACCAAAGAATTCTGGTGGATCTTTAAAAAGCAACAGGTCTTTAGATGAGGAAGGTATGTTTTTCCTCAGTCACTAGAAAAGCTGTTTTCACTATTAAGACCAGTTTTTTTTTTAACTTTTTAAATTGTATAATTGTATAATGTAACATATATATGAAGCAAAGAAAGAACAAAACAATAGTTTTCAAAGTACTCTTCAACAAGTTAATTAAGACCAGTTTTTAACTATTAGAAATATAGATGGTTCTAGTGTCAACAACGGAGTGATGCTCTAAAAACTATTTGAAAGCACTGGAAAGAAACAAAAGTAGGTAAAATCCAGAGGGGATTAGGCCCTTGAAAATGATGGAAACAAAAAGAATGGCTTATAAGAACCACTAGAGCACCTTCTGTCTGCTGAGTGCGGCTGACAGAGCTTGGGCAGAAAGCAGCTTTCTGAGTCAGAGGACAAAGTTTGGAGTTGATAGAGTAGCTGGAAATGCAGGGAGAAAATCCAGACAGGAGAGCTCACAGAAAATGGAGCTCCCAAAACCATGTACTGACTCCCCTCAAATCTTCAGCAGATTCCTAAAGTGCATCAGGTCTGTGGAAAGCAACAGTTGGTGTGTCAAGGATCCCCCAAACCACTTCCAAATTAAATAATTCATTAATAGGGCTGACAGGATTTGGCATATGGTCGAACTCTCAGCTATGATTTATTACCCTGGAAAGATACAACATAGAGCCGGCAAAAGGAAAAGGTACATGGGGGGTAAGTCCAGGGGAAAGCAAGTTCAAGCTTCCAATGATTGACACCCAATGGAGTCACACAGGACATACTTGACTCCTCCAGCAACAAGTTATGACAACATATGTGAGATGTTGTTTACCAGGGAAGTTCAACAGAGACTCAGTGCCTTGGGTCTGGTCATGTAGTACCCTATGGCTTATAAAAGTTCAGACAACCAGAAAGCAAGTGCTCAGAATAAACCAGTGTTTGTACATGAACCATATGGTTTGCACAGTAAGCCACTCAGTTCTTGGAATAGTGAGAATCCTTCCAAAATCAAAGTTAACAGAAGCCAGTCAACAGCCAATGTTGTAAGCAGGCCTTTCTAAGGAAAGCGCTCAGGCTGGTTATGCTCTTTTCTTTACCGCTGGAGAGTTGGAAAGGCACAGCAGAAATTTCAAGAGATGGAGGTTGTGCTTAAAACAAGCTCAGTTAAAGGGTCCTACTGAAATCTCCACTGAAAACCCAGAAAGGTCCTATGTGATAAGACAAGATTATGTCCAGAGGAATTAGAATATGCCCTAATACCACAATCGTGACACGCATACCAAGGCACCATAGGACATTGCAAAGAACTAGCAGGGGTACCTGAAAAATATGTTACACTTGAGGGAAAGGCAGAATTACCTGACATCTATCAGATAACAAGCTACAGCTAGTAGCTGGAGGAAGTTCACACAACAGTAGATGGCTCTACATTCCTTCAGTGCAAAACTATGTGTTGGCAATTGTTATATTAAGAAGAAAGTGAGTGGGCCACGGTGGTTCAGTGGCAGAGTTCTTGCCTGCCATGCTGGAGCCCCAGGTTGGATTCCCGGTGCCTGTCCAGGTAAAAAAAAAAAAAAGAAAGAAAAGTACTCAGAAAAGAAGGCAATTCCAACCGTGAGAAGTTGGACAGTATGGAACAGGAGAATAGCTCATTAATAACTGGATTATTTAAGTATGAGATAAAAACATTTTTTCTTTCAAAATATGTATGCTCTGAATCAAGCTACTAACTCATTAGGACATAAATATTGAATAGTCAGTATAAACAGATGCCAAGATGACAATGATGGTAGAACTAAATAAGGATATCATGATAAGATTAAAAATGGTTGAAACACTTGAAGGAAAAGGTTGTCATAATGAGTTAATAGATGTGAACTCTAAAGCAGGGAAATTAAACCTATAAAAAGAATCAAATGGAAATTCTAGAAATAAAAAATACAATACCTTTAAAGAAAGAGCCACTGGAAGATATTAAGGGCAAATTAGAGAAGGCACACAAAAGGACACCAAAGATAGAGCATTAAATATCATCCAATATGATGAACATCTAGAAAACAGACTGGGGGAAAAATGAGCAGAGACTCAATGACCAGTGGAAAAATATCATGCTAGGCAAGTGTAACCAGTAACATGAGGCTCCCTCTCCCCTCAGCTCTCTATTAAGGTTTGCTGCTGTTCTCCATGAGGGACAGGCTGCCAGTTCTTCTCGTCCTCGCCAACTCCAAACTGAAGAGGCCAAATCTCTGATGGATGTGGCTGGGATGTCAGGAGTATACTCCTTGTGCCTCTATTCATCCCTTACCCATAAGATGGACGCTTTGTCCCATGGGTGACAGGCCAAGAATACCGAGGCACTGTTTTGGCCCCAATTCACTCTTCGAGTAGAGGTTCCACATTAGCAGAGGCAAGCTGAGAAGATCAGAGGCTAAGCCCTACCCAGGGCCAGAGATTCTACCCAGGGAAAGAGGCAGTGCATAAGAAAAGCGAGCTGTTACTCAAAGGAACTGACTTCACTTGAGACAGTTCAAGACTAAGGGTGCTCTCGAAAAAAGTAACTGCTTTTAACTAAAAGCAACAAGATAAACCATAGGCCATCTAGATCACCTGAGAGAAGCAGGGACAGCTAGGAAGTATCCTCGTGGGGTATGAACAAAACTCCAAGACTGGCCTCCAAAAGCACTCCTGCCTGAATTTAATTGGATAGGATGATTTAGCAATTAATGTCCCAGACATTGCCCAAAACAATAGAGGGATCAACTGATAGTTGGGTGGGATCTAATAGACTTGGTATAATATCAGATAAAGCCAAGAGGGAAACAAAAAGGTCAGGGAAAGAGACAGAGACACCAAAGGCTTCACTCAACAGGGGAAATAGGTTTCACTAAAATAGCCTACTCATCACAAAGCAAATAACAATAAAAACAAATTCTGGAATGGGGATGGAGAACCAGTATCTAGAGTTGCTACAATAATATAACCTAAGACGTCCAGTTTACAAAAAAAAAAAAAAAAAAAAAAAAAAAAAAAAAAAAAAAAAAAAAAAAAAAAAAAAAAAAAAAAAAAAAAAAAAAAAAAAAAAAAAAAAAAAAAAATGAGGCATGAAAAGAAAAAAAAAGACTGAATGACCCATACACAGGAAAAAGGCAACAGAAACTACATGTGAGAGGGATGAGATGCTGGGCTTAAAAAAGACTTCAAAAAAGCCGACATAAACATGTTCAGAGAACTAAAGGAAAGCATGCTTAAAGAAGTAAGGGAAGGTATGAAGACAAGGTCACATTAAATAAAGAATACCAATTAAAAGAATCATAACTAAAAACTAAGAATTTGTTGCCTGCCTTACAAAAAACATAAAAGGAAGTTCTTCAGAGTAGAAACAAATAAACCAGAAGGATATTCAAATCTATACAAATAACCCAAAGAGAAATAGTAAAGGGATTTATATAGTACTAGAGGGTATTATTAATATAATAAGTAAAACCAAAAACAAAAGGGGAGGGGGACAACAGAACTAAATATAAGTAACATTTCTATATCTCACACCAAAATAAATTAGAATAAATCTGAGATAGATTATTTTAAGTTAAAGTATATATGGTAAGTGCTAGAGAAACTGCTAAAAAAATCTTTAGAGAAAAAACCATTAAAGAAATTAAAATGTTATTTTAATTCTAGAGAATACTCAATGCAAAAGAAAGCAGTAAAGGAGAAACAGCAGAATAAGATGGAAATTTTTGTTTTTTTTAATGGCAGAACTAATTCCAGTTTAATGACACCAAAAGTTAATGGATGAAACAACAAAATCAAAAGGCAGGGATTATCAAACTAGATAAAAATATGATATCCAACTATATGCTGTCTACAGGAAATATTTTAGATTCAAAGATACAAAGAGATTTAGAGTAAAAGATGGGCAATGCAAAAAGAAAGCTGAAGTAGCTACATTAGTCAAATAAAACAAAACATTTAAACAAAAAAAAAATGTTACTAGAGAAGGACATTTTATAATGCTAAAAATATGAAGATGGAGGAGGCACAGGGATGTATCTAAAAGCCAAGGAATACCAAAGATTGCCAGCAAACACCAGAAGCTAGAAGAGGCAAGTAAGAATTCTCTCCTATCCCTGTTGACACCTTGGTTACAGATATCTAGCCTACAGAACTGTGAGACAACAAACACCTGTTGTTTTACCCCATCCAATTTGTGATACTTTGTTACTGCAGCCCTAGGAAAAGTAGAATACCAATACTCCCACCACCACCATTACCAATGTAGTAAAGACAAAAACCACACAGATGCAGGAAAGCATTTGAGAGCATTCAACACTCCACCGTAAAAACATTCAACAAAGGGACAGAGGAGAACTTTCTCAGCATGTCAAAGGGCATCGACAAAAACGCCATGGCTAGGCATGCAACAATGTGAATGACATGTGGGACACTGGTGAGACAAAATCAGCAAGAAACAAAAAACAACAATGGTATGGTCACCTTCAGAAAATGCTTATAAGAAAACAGGGGCCGAGATTGTAAGCTTTCAGAGCAGACATATTAAGTTCGGAGTGGTGATTATTTCTGGATTTTGAGAGGCTGGTTTATATATATAACCTGGTATTTACAGACAAGAATGAAGCCGAACAGATTGGGGTTAAAGTAATCCAGAACATAGGGGTAAGAAAGACAGTGTTAACAGTGTCTATATTTTAGAACCACACATACTCTTTGAGATCAATGGAAGAAAGGTTTATTTGATCTGGAAATGAAGTTTCCTGTATTGCATAATCTAATTCAACCTATCTGTATAGCTCATTTGAACAACTGAAACACAGAAAGCACAGAATAAGAAAGAGGTCCTTTAATCGTATATAGATTATTATAATGCCTGGATACATCCTATATTAAGCAGATAATCAAAAAGTATTGGCAAAGTCCCGCGAGGGAGGGGAGAGAGAATATGGTACTATTAAACCTTACCATTAGGGAATCACCTGATACTGTGTCAAATTTTAGGGATACCCAAATCAATAGGCCATGCCCTCGATCTTGAGGCTTACTCTTATGAAGCTTATGTAGGTAGTGGAGAAGCTTAGACTACCTATAGGCATACCTAAGAGTTACTTCTGGAGGACCTCTGTTGTTGCTCAGATGTGGCCTCAGTCTCTTTAAGCCCAACTCTGCAAGTGAAATCATTACCCTCCTCCTTACATGGGACATGACATCCAGGGGTGAAAGTCTCCCTGGTGACATGGGAGATGACTCCCAGGGATGAATCCAGATCTAGCACCATGGGATCAATAATTATATCCTGACCGAAAGAGGGAAAAGAAGTGTAATTAATAAAGTATCAGTGGCAGAGAGAGTTCAAATAGAATCTAGAGGCTACTCTGGAGGTTGCTCTTACACAAGCTTCAGGTAGACCTATCATAAACCTGCCAACCCCCAATCAGGACCACTCCAGCTAATTCTAAAGAACACCTAGGGCAATATATAAAATTCCACAAGTGTTCCAGGCACTAGAGTAACTTGTCTGAAACCTACCACCTCCAGATACGTCCTTGGTCCAGATAAGTCCTGAAACCTAGCCCAGCCTCTTGAGAACATCAGATAGTTTCATCTCCCTACCCCATATTAGTGACAGACCCTTCCAATAGCAAAAATTTAGAATTGCCATAGCCCAAACAATCCCAAAGAGAGGTATGGAAAGATCAAAGGTGATGGTGGAATTATATATAGAAGATAGGACTTAACAAATGAATATGAATGCTGACTCATTAATGATATCTTTTTTAGTCTCCAGTATTTTAGAGTAGCTAGAAGTAAAAACCTAAAATTGTGAAATAGTAATCCATGTCAAAGTCTGAAATATGTTCTACAACTAATTGTGATGCTGTGCTTGGAAATTTATAGCTTTTTTGTATATATGTTATTGTTCACAAAAAAAGAAGGAAAAAAGTTGATTGTGATGATAAAAAAATATTTAAGCAAGCCCCCTGTCTATATTCTGGAGCAGCTAGAAGAAAAAATATTAGAGGATTGTATGGTAGCCCATGACAAACTCTGAGATGTCCTATAACCACTTTTTGAAGAGTGCTTTGAAAACTATTGCTTTTTTATTTCTTTGCTTTCTATATATGTTATACTATACAATAAAAAAGTTAAACAAAAAGAAAACATCACAGCTAACATCATATTCAGTGGTGAAAGACTGAAACAATTGTCCTTAAGATCAGGAACAAGACAAGGATGTCTGCTTGTCTGCTTTCCCCATTTCTATAGAATATCATACTGGAGGACTGAGTCTAGGCAGGGCAATTAGTAAAGAAAAAGAAGTAAGAGACATCCAGTTTTGGAGGGAAGAGGTAAAACTATCTCTCTGTTCAGATGTCAAGGTCTTATAAATATAAAATCCAAAGCAATGCACAAAATAAAACTATGAGAACTAATAAATGAGTTCATCAAGGTTGCAGGACATAAGAGCAATATACAAAAGTCAACAGTGGTTCTATACACTAGAAACAAACAATCCAAAGGTGAAATTAGGAAAAGTTCCATTTAAAAGAACATCAAAAAGAATAAAATACTTAGGAACAAATTTTAACAAAAGCAGAGCAAGTCGGGTACGCTGAAAGCTGCAAAGCATTATTTAAAGAATTAAAGAAGTCCTAAATAAATGGGAATATAGCTCATGTTCATGGACTGGGAGACTTACACAATATTAAATATTAAGATCACAATACTCCTCAAATTGATTTAAAGAATCAAACAACCCCTAATAAAACCCCCGATGATTTCTCTGTAACAAGGTCATTCTAAAAACCTCACGAAAGGACCAAGAAGAGCAAAATTCATCTTGAAAAAGAACTTGGAGGATTCACACTTCCCAATTTCAAAACAATACAAAATTGTAGTAATCACGACAATGTGGTACTGCCATTAAGGACAGACAGACAGATCAATGGAATAGAATTGAGAATCCAGACATAAATTTAAACATTTATGGTTAATTGATTTTTGATTATGTGCCAAGACAATCCAATGGAGGAAAAAAGTGTCTGTTCAACATTTGGCATTAGGAAAACCAAATTTCTACATGCAAAAGAATGGCGTTAGATCCCTACCTCATATCGTAAAAAAATTCAAAATAGAACAAAGACCTACATGCAAGAATAGCTAAAACTCTGAAACTTTCTGAAGTATACCTAGGTCTAAATCTTCATGACCTTGGATTAGACAAAGGTTTCTTAGATATGACATAAAAAATGCAAGCAATCAAAGAAAAATTAGATAAACTGAACATCTTCAAACTTACAAATTCTTGTTATTCAAAGGACACCATCAAGACAATACAGAATGGGAAAAGCATTGCAAATCATATCTAATTCCTCTAACGGTCAAGTATAGATGTATAGGATCTAGCAATATCATTTCTACATATTTACTCAAGAGAAAGAAAAGACATGTCTTGACATAGTTTTGTATACAAATGTTTATAGCAGCATCATTCATAATAGCCAAATGGTGTAAAGAACCCAAATGTCCCTTAATTAATGAATGGTTAAACAAAATATAGTACATCCATAACATGGAATAGTATTTGGCAAAACAAACACAAAAACAAAAATAAATGACACCAGTACACACTATACATGCTACAATATGGACAAACCTTGAAACATCAGGCTAAGCAAAAGAGTCCAGTCACAAAAGACCACTTAGTAATGGTTATTTCTATGAAATGCCCAGGACAGGCCAATCTATAATCAGTAGATTAGTGGCTACTTTGGGATGGGTGTGGGGGTTGGGATGGGATGGAGAAGGCAGCAGAGTGATAGCAAAATAGTATGGAATTTCTTTTTGAAGTGACAATGGTCTAAAATTGACTGTGGTGTTGGACGCAAAACTCTGCTTATACTAAAAATCACAGAACTATTCAACTTAAATGGCTGAATTGCATGGTATGCAAATTAATCCCAATAAAGCTGTTTTTAAAAGGCAGAGACAAAATAAAGACATTTTCAGATGAGTAAAAGTGAAAAGATTTTGATGCAATTATGTCATGAATTATGAAGAACCTGAGATTTCCACCACTTGAAAGCTGAGTTAGATTTTAATCTTTTCACGGGTGGTAACAGAAGACAAGAAACTACTCACCAGAAACAAAGTACTTTATCACTCACATTAGTAAGTTATCAGAGTATAAGCATTTTCTTGTACAAACCTGAGCCCCAATTCTCATAGAGTGATATAAAGAAGGTCAGAGGACACCTGCCCATGAAGAGGGTTGCGTTACAGGTAAGGAACTTTGAGCTTAGGGAATCAAAATCTTTTATTAAATGGGCAGTAAGCATGCCTGCCTGTCTTATCTCTATTGTCCAAGGTTGTAAGCCAACCTGCCCCTCTGGTCTGGGGGAGATCCTATCTTTGTCTCCAAGCCTTTTTGCTACACCATCACTGAAAAGACAGACCAGACAAAGGAAGGTAAGTGTCTCTGCTCCCAGGGCATACAAAAATAGAAGAGACCCACGTAGAACTGTCTTTCTATGGCATCTTGGATTCTGACAAATTTCCTTCTGAGTACACTTCATCAGCCATTCTGATCAATCTGACCAACAGAGGCTGGTTCCAAATCCATTTCACTGTCTCATATAACACTTAAAATTGATGCTATGACCAAAAGGACTCCAAGTAGCAGGATGAGGTCATCTGCAATACTGAATTTGATCAGGCCTCCCAGTGTCCTGAACCCATACAGCTGAACAAATCCCATGAACTATCAGCATCTAACTTACAAAGCCAGTTTCTGTGATCTTCCACTTTACCTGGGGGCATTAATACAGATCCAACGGGAAGCACCAGTAATTATGTGAACTCTGTCTCAACCTGCAGGAAGGAAGTCTGGAACAACTCTCTCATCCTTAACAACCCCAGCAAGTGAGTTGAGGCCGAATTGAGCCATCTTCCAGCGTTAAGGCATTGTAACTCATCACTTCATACAAAGCCAGCGACAAATTTCCTACCACCTTTTTTTATAGCTCTCAGAGTAGGGACAATTGTCTTAAAAATGTGTATAAACAAACATCCCTCCAGGGAGCTCCACTGAGTAGTCTTATTTTTAACAGATTTCCCGAATCCTTTAAGGGCTATGTGATCTATGGGGTTTTTCCTTCACATTTGAAGGTGGGAGGCAGACAAGATAGTACTTGGTTTTCACATTTGGGTCCTGGAAAGTGTTGTTTATAATTCCTGGGGTTCCCCTAATTGGGACCTAAATCTTGAGGACATAGGCTGACCATGCCTCCAATGTAGCTTGCCAGCTGGCTGATAAATTTCAGGGTTCCCAGTTCAATTCAAATAACTGAGTCATCTGTGTATTTGGATAGACCACCAGAGGGCAGTTTGTTCAACCTGTCCTGTTTGTCTACCCTACCACCAGGTGGTATGTGTCTGCCTCCATAGAATGACTCAGCAGTTGCTATGAGAATAATGTGGTGAAGACATCTGGAGGTGTTAACAGGTGTATCGTGGGCAGGTGTAGGTACAGGAACTTGAGCTATCTCTGATAGACATCTCAGAATGGTTAAGGAAACAGTGCCAGATCATTGTCAATTGTATGGCCAGGAATGGCAGACCCAAAAGTTAAATTTATGCTCCCTGAAAAATGTTGAGTAAGTCACACCAGGGCTCCAGGGTTAGTTCTGGAAGGCAAACCTCATTAATTTCCTTCCCTTCCCTGATATCTCCCAAGATGTAAAGTCGTCCTGACTCCTCCACCACAAAAATTCACATTTTCCATTCCAGAAGCTAGTTTCACCTTTTTAACAATCATATCCTAATCTCACTCATACTTTTTGTAAGGAAAGGCCAGATGCAAGAGGGACAAGTGCATTTGTGTGTGTGTTGTGTTTTAATATTTTTATTGACAAATCTTCACACATATACACTCCACACATGGTGTACAATCAATGGCTCACAATATCATCACATAGTTGTGCACTCATCACCATGATCATTTTTAGAACATCTGCCTCACTCCAGAAAAAGAAATAAAAAGAAAAAAGAAAAAACTCATATATTCCATGCCCCTTACCCCCTCCCTCTCATTGACCACTAGTATGTCCATCTACCCAATTTATTTCACCTATCTCCCCTATTATTTATTGTTTTTCCATATTTTTTTACTCATCTGTCCACACCCTGGATAAAGGGAACATCAGACACAAGATTTTCACCATCACACAGTCACACTGTAAAAGTTATATTGTTATACAATCATCTTCAAGAATCAAGGCTACTGGAACACAGCTCAACAAGACTCAAACTACTAGAACACACCTCAACAGTTTCAGGTATATCCCTCCAACAGTTTCAGTACACCATAAACTAAAAAGAGGTATCTATATAATGCATAAGATTAACCTCCAGGATAACTTCTTGACTCTGTTTGAAATCTCTTAACCACTGAAACTTTATTTTGCCTCATTTCTCTCTTCCCCCTTTTGGTCCAGAAGGCTTTCTTAATCCAATGTTGCTGGGTTCCAGCTCATCCTGGGATTTCTGTTCTATGTTGCCAGGGAGATTTATACTGTTTGGAGTCATGTCCAACACAGGGGGGAAGGGCAGTGAGTCCACTTGCAAGTTGGCTTAGAGAGAAAGGACACATCTGAGCAACAAAAGAGGTTCTCTGGGGGTAACTCTTAGGCATAATTTTAAGGAGCTTAGCCTATCCTTTGCAGGACTAAGTTTCATAGGGGTGAACTCCAAGGTTAAGGGCTCAGTCTATTGAATTAGTTGTCCCCAATGCTTGTGAGAATATCAGGAATTCCCCAGATGGGGAAGTTTAATAATTCCTCCTTTTTTCCCAGTCGCCCAAGGGGATTTTACAAATACGTTTTTATTCACTACCAAAATTACTCTGGGATGTATCGGGGCATCACACTAACCTGGCAAAACCAACCATATCTCATGCCCTATTCAAGATTCCATGTTACAAGTGCATTTTTGCAGAACTTATAGAGACCTATTATGTCCCCCACTCTGGCCACCATGGGCCATGCAGGGGAACTGATAGAGTAGTCTTAGGAAGCTAAGCTGTCACAAGAACCATATCAATCCAAGTTGGCTGAAACTGAGTTTGAATTCCCTAGGTCCCTGTTTGGCCAAGCTGCAACCCAGAGTATACTGAACAGTCCAGCCTAGGGTTGTTGTTGCAGGGGTGGGGGGAAGATGTCTAGGAATGATAAGGGCAGAATCCACAATTTTCAAGACAGGTGTACATAACCGTGTCCCCTGTCCCCTCAAAAGAACTCTGGTCCTTACAATTGCCCAGGAAGCAGCTGAGAGGAAATGATCCTTTCTGTGAACAACTGCATTTCGTGACCGGACTGCCTCACTAATAAGTGTGGACCAGGAGGCAGTGAGGGAGGTAGAGTCAGAAATCTTTGTTAATATATTTTTGAGGCAGCTCTTTGAAAATCAGATGCCTGTGGAAGATGGGCTAAGGGGACTCAGTGTGCCAGGGAGCAGGTGGAGGCAACACTCCAAATGATGAGGTTTCCCTCAGTAAGACAGCCACACAAGCTTTTGGTAGGAATCACAAGTCTGGCATATAGTGAGTGCCCAGCTTGGTGTGATGATGGATCAGGGCAGTCTGGGGAAGCAGGGGTGTATACACATTAGACTGGCAGTTTGAGCTAGCTGGTATCCTCAGAGAACAGACCTTACTAAGGGCACCTGAGCATCCTGAGGAGTTCAGTCAGTTGGTGAGCTTTGCACACTTTGCACCCCCAAAGAGGCATATCTTTAATCTATCAGTCTGCAATTTCCCAAGTGGCAGCCCAAAACCTATGCAATGGTCCAAGAGTGGTTCCTCAAGGGGATATAAATATAAAAAGGTTCCTCAAGAGGAGTATTGAGAACTGCTTTGAATCCTACCCAATGACGAGAGCAACCATTTTTGGTTCCGAATAGCTGGCAAGGAAGTTCAACAGCAGCCTCAGTTCTCAACTTAACTGAACCAGGCCCAGGCACTTCAGGAAAACTATGTGAACCAAAGGACCCACTGAGGCAGCCAGCTTTATCCTTTGTGGATAAAGGTTCCAAGAGAGACAGCTGACACTTTTTCACATAAAGCCAGGACCAGACCAGCTGGGTTCTTCCATATGGTATTTCCATTTAACAATCAAGGATTGTTTGTCCCTTCTCATTGTGTTAGTGATTGAGTCTATACTGACCTCTCCAAACTTGGAACAGCAGGCCAGAGAGTCATGAGACCTCCATGGAGCAGGCATTTAGTTTCAACAAGAGCCTGCTAGCGAGTTATCAGCCAGCTGCTTTTCAAAAGGGGTGTGCCTGCAGCCGAGTCAGCCACAGAGATTACTGGACAGCAGCCAACACAACCTGTTGGTTTGGGCTCCACTCAGTGGATGCTGATTTGCGAGTTTGCCTATATAAAGAAAAGAATGTTAAAGTGAGACACATAAGGTCTCCACTACCAACACTTCAATAAGGTGTGGGGCTTTCTTTTTTGTGGTGAGGTCCAAAGAGACAGAAATTATTCCTTGAGCATCAAAGGGGCTGAGCAGTATGAATCTGCTCACTCAGTCCTAAAACTATGTGGCAAGCAGTCCTCAATTTTGTTGGGATGAATTAGCCACTCTTGCTGATAGACGTGTGACAGTACCACAGTCAGGACTTTTAGGACTGAAGCTTCTAATGTGGCAACCAAGAGGACATCATCGATAGAGTAAAAGTTTTGGATGTCAGATGGTTAAGGTACTCACTATTAATCCTAACTCACCTGATACTGGTAAATGGCAAGGGGTTTTATACCCAATGAACTCTTCTCAATCAGGAGACACCTCCTTAGCACTTATGGGGCAGGAAAGTCCACGCACATAAAACATCAAACCTACTACATATGCAGAGGTACAAGCAACAACGGTACAGTGAATTGACCCAAAGGCCTTATCACAGTGCCTCACTGTACAAACCTTGGCCAAACTCCATCAATTATTTAGTCACTACCTATTCCCACAAGACTGAGTTGAATGGTAACTTGGATGGCTATGTCCAACTGAGCCAAAAAAGTTTGAAATCCTTTCTACAAAGTTCCCTGCTTAGCATATTTGGGTGGGTGTGTATAGCTTTCAGTCCCCTTTGGGGACAGGGAGACCTTGACACAACATCTACTCACTTTTCTGTAAAACAAGTGGGGTTGAAGGCTAGGTAGAGAGAAGGACTGGAGACACCACACCAGTAGGCGAGGTGCATCAAGTGGCATGCTGGCTGCTCGCAGCACAGCTCAACCAGACCTCCAATGTTTTTGGCCAACCTGAAGCCTTATATCAAGTGGAAAGATCAACAGCAGTGATATCAATGACTTTAGTTTTGTGACAGACACAGCCAGGTTGTCTTCTGAGTGGGCCTAAAGATTTTCACACTTTGGTTGACTCAGGCTTGACTTGAGCAGAAGCAACTTTTGATGAATCCACCTTAATGGTGGGCATTTGCTGCTCTGCTGCTGTAATGGCATCTCCTAAGCTTTTCTCAGTTTTAACCATAGCAGCCAGGGAATAATTTTCAAGAACAGTGAAATTTTATTGCAGACTGCAAAAAAATTATCTGAACTTGTCTGGGTGGTTTCTCATTCTCCATGCCTCCACTGCCAACAGTGGAAACCCAATCTGATGCAGTAAGAGCGCAAGTATTAGTCAATGTCTCAATGTTTTCCTTGGGATGTTTGTTTACCTCAGGGAAATCTCTCTGAAAGGGCTCACCTTTCTTATAGAATGCAAGGTCATTGCAAAAATCTGAGAGCTTTTATTGTGGTCTCCAAGTAGACCTGAGGTTGCATGGCAGACCACTGCAGGAGATGAGCTGTGGACAGCCCCGTTCTTCACCATACAGGCTTAACAAGTCCCACTACCCTGATTCCCCAGGCAAACCAGCCAGAGTCCTACATATGTCTGGTTCCTGCCCTGGTGGTGGATTTCCCTCCTTTCACCCCTGGCATAGGTGTGCCTCTACCTGTTTGGAAAGGATCAGAACCTTCTGCCCACCAGGCTGCTGATAATGTTCTCCTTCCAAGAGAAGAGTCAGCAACAACTAGGACATTGTTTGGGCAGCAGTGCTTACAATTCCACACCCCAGAAGTCAGTCTGCGATTATCTTCCAATTTACCCTAACTAGGCAGTGAAGTGGAGGACGATTTACTTGTCAGGCCGACAATCTGGTCAACATGTTAGCCATTAATTTCCACGAATCTTAACTGAAATGCCATCAACTGGTCCATAGAGCCCAGATCCTTCCCCTTTGGAGAAAATCTTACTCTTGTCAGCATCCCATCCTCATCACCAAAATCTTCAAGCAGTGTCACAGTTTTGAGAATTTTATCCTACTTGCAAACTGAGAAGTTAGCCTGCAGTTTCATGTATGCTGGCAGAAGACAGAAGACTCTTAAGAGACAAAAGAACTTTGTTACTCAGGCAATAGCAGCAGCCAAAGTATCAGCAGTTCCCTAGACCCCTATTCCCATAGGATGATCCAAAAGGGCTAGGTGACACCTGCCCACTGGTGGGTTATGTTACAGGAAAGGAACATTGAAGTTAAAAACCTGAATCTCTTATAATGGACAGTGAGGACAGTGAGGATGCATATCCTATGCTCTGGCAGGAAAAACTGTCTCGTTCTTCTACACAAACATCTTTGAAAAGATGTTTAGAACAAGGGCAGTCAGCCCCTTTGCTAGCAAAATATGCAGACACACAAGAGACCTATGGAAAATTATTCCCCAACAATCTGTACTATAAGAAATGTCAAAGGAAAATACTAGAGTTAAAGCAAAATAATATTAGATGAAACTTCAGATCTACAGGAAGGAAGAGAACCAGAAATGACAAATATGTGAATAAATACGAAACACTACATATTTCTTGTTTCACCTTGTCTTAATTTGTAAAGAACTGAGTGATGTTAAATGCAAAATTTTAAACATGTATAGTGAGGTTTATCATGAAAAGATGTAAAATATATAACAATAACACAAAGAGAATTCAGTTGTATGATACCCTTACGAGGTTAATGTGTTTTACACAAAGTGGTACATCAGATTTTACCATGCATCTGACTCATCTGATGAGTGTGTTAAGAAAATTAAAATGGAATAGCAAATCTTAAAATGCTATTAAACTAAAGAAAGCAGGAAAAGAAGAAGAGAAAAACAAAACCCAGAAGGGCAATTAGAAAAAGATGAACAAAGGCTCAACCTAAACCAAATGCTATCAACAAGTACATTAAACGTAAATGGACTAAAGGTTCCACTCAAAGGGCATACTATCAAATTAGATTTTTTAAAAAAAAGACCCAAGTATATGCCACCTATAAACAATGCATCATAAAAGCACAGGCAGGTCAAAAGCAAAGAATGTGAACGATAACTTAAAGTCTGGTATGGCTCTATTTATTACAATAGTTTTCAAGAAAAGGAGCACTAACAGGACTGATTATAAAAATTCAGAAATGGATAGTACAATACAACCTAACTGTAGGACAATAATGTAAGTACACTGAATGAAGCTGAATGTGAGAATGATAGAGGGAGGAGGGCTGGGGGCACAAATGAAACCAGAAAGAAAGACAGATGATAAAGACTAATCTAGGAATGCTTAGAGTGTACAATGATGGTGGTTAAATGTAAAAATTTAAAAATGTTTTTGCCTGGGGAAGAACAAAGGAATGTCAGTATTATAGGGTACTGAAAACAGATGTTCATTCATATTTAAAAACTTCAACTACTGTGTCAGAATAAAGCAAGAGATGTTTAGTTGGGGAGGAGTGCCAAGATGGTGGCTTAGTGAGGTGTTGGATTTAGCACATTCTCCAGAACAGCTAGTAAAAAACCAGGAACAGTACAGAACAACTGCTGGGGCCACTTCAGTGACCGGACACACAGTGTACCCCAGTCTGGACCAGCTGGACCGGCTGCAAGCACCCCCAGAACCATGAGTTCCCCAAGACGTGGTGGCCAGCGCCCCTCCTCACAGGCTGCTTCCCAGAGGGGAAGGAAAGAGACTTTACCAGCAGCAGGGGCTGAGCGCAACTAAGCTTCAAGTGTGGAATTAATTCACAAATTCTGACTACTAAAAATAAGCCCCTAGTTGAGTTGAACCTGGTCAAAGCAGAGGTTGCTGATTTGTGCCCCAGCACCAAAGGGGAAGGGTTGACAGAAAAACGAAAAAAAAAAAAGAAATAGAGG
>PVIY010018286.1:0-47852 GCA_004026745.1 Myrmecophaga tridactyla | reverse complement strand
GGAGATGATCTGATTACAGTTTCAAACATACAGTATTGAATAGGGATTATTCTACCTTTATGAAATGAGATTTTGATGAAAACATGGCTTTTCAAGGGTACATACATACTTTCAAACCAGCACACAGACACAGGGAAAAAATTGGCAAACTAAATGAAGTAATAAAACTATCTTGAATATTCTCCTTTTAGTTCACACCACACCACTGAATGATGGAAAGAATACTTCCATCATACAAAGATTAAAACTTCCTTACGATAGTCTTAACCTTGAAAGGTTAATGAGATGATGTTAAATGAGGAAAGAATATCCAAGAAAGATCTTGACTGGATAAGATCTTGACTGGATTTTCTAGTTACAAAAAAGTTATCAATAGTTGTCTTTTTAAAACATGGAAATGTCAATTATATTCTGTGAATATCAAACCTCTACTTCTATTAAAATAATAATTTCCAAAAGCAAATTTATATAGTATTACGTTATTTGCTATCTCATAATTTTGTTTACAGCTTTACTGAGCTGCAAACAAGAAACTGTATATATTCATTAAGTTTAAGATATGATGAGTTTTAACACATGTATAACTGAGAAACTATCAATCCCCCCAAATTTCCTCATAATCCACTGTCATCCATCTTCTCCTTCCCCTGAACTCCACAGAGCCACAGATCTGCCTTCTGCCAGTATAGACTAGTCTGAATTTTCCATAAACAGAACCTTACAGTATGTGTTCCTTTTTTTTTTTGACGTTTTTTTTCTCATTGGCATAATTAAGATTCATCCATTTGTTGCATCTATCAACAGTTACTTCCTCTTTATTGCCGGACAGTATTCCACTGTACAGCTGTATCACAATTTATTCATCCATTCATCTGTTAATGGACATTAGGGTTGTTTCTAGTTTTTGGCTATTAATATAAAGCCTTAGCTATAGGCTTAAAAGTAAGCTTATAAGTACTTACTAACATGCTATCTACTGAACAATATCATAAATGTTTCAGGATTTTAAGCAGAAGTATACCTGATTAATCCATGCATTGCATTAATTCATGAAATTCACAGTAGGCCATGAAAAAAGGGAAAAAACATTTTTCTGAGTTCTGCCAGATACTTATTTCTAATGCCAAATATTTTAAACTATTTGGATAATATTTAATCATCTTCCCTCCCTCAAATAAATCAGTGGGTTTTATCTTAAATTACTAATCAGATTAAAATGCTGTCGGATTATTTTTTAAAGCACACCTTTGAAAATGAAAGTAATTTCTAACAAAAATGGTTAACAGTAACGATTTCTAACAAGTTTATTTTATTCTTAGCACTTTCAAAACCAAAAGAAATATTTTAGAATTTTCAAAACTTTACTATTTAAGCAATAATTTACACTTAAGACAAATGTATAGGAAAATTAGTGACATAATTGCAATCCCCAGTTTTCATCATTAATGCAAAGTAAACTCTAAATTAGTCTTTTTACCTTTTATTTCCAATAAGCATAATAACCATGTTGGAATTGGAATGCTGGCGGGCGTCTTCTAACCAGGTTGTCAAGTGGTTGAATGTATCTCTCCTAGACATAAATGATAATTTGATTACATTTTTCAAAGTATTGCTCCCTAACACTGTACAATGAATATATTTTCATTAAAGGGAACTATATTTTGAAGGCTATCCATTTATGTAATGAGAAACAGATTTCAAGTACAGCGTCTGGGTTTAGAGTTCACTGACCACATTTCATTTTAGAAATTAGATTTTACAAAACTTTAGAAAATTCCATGTATAAATAATATTACTGAAGTGATTAATTTGGGGGCGCTTATGCATATAAGAAAAATATTTTAGTTGCAGATTTAAATTTGATTCAAGATACAAAGTTTTCAAGGCAAAGAACCAGGGCATATAAAGGCAAAACTATACCTTTATTACAGGTATCCATATTAATTTAGAAAAATTCTTTGAACTATGCACAGAACCAAAATATTTCCAAGTTCTCACCTTGTAATATCATACACTAGCAGAGCCCCTGCTGCACCTCTGTAATATGACCTTGTGATGGAACGAAAGGACTCCTGCCCTGCCTGTAGGGAAAGAAAAGGTGGAGAGTTTTCCTTTAATGAACAATTCTCTTCATTTTTATATGATACATATGCAGAATGACTATACAAGTAAGGAATGAATGTATAAAGGAAAAGGAGAAAAAGTAACTTCAGAAGCATTAGGAAAGTCACAATACCACTATCGCTCAAGTCAACCAGACATACAGGCAGACACTCCCTCCCCACCCCCCAAGAACAAGACCTCTAAACCCTTTTTGGCAATCCCTGACAACCCAATTTACTGAATGGCTTCACAATACATGAATCATTATTAGAGCACAGAATGGACTCCTAGCAACTAAGGTCTGAAGACAAATTTGAAAGGAAGCAAATAACCCAGAGCCTCACATTTGAATTCAATAACCCACTCCCTGGGGCAGCTGTTGACACTAGAATAAATAAAGCCCATTGTAAATAAATGATGAATGACATCTTTACGCCCACCATCTGCTGGTGTAAAGGTTGTTGGAAGGCCAAGGATGCAGATTTTATCAGTTATATCATAAACTGCAGCAAGCTTTCAACAGTCATAAGATGGAATTCTTTGAGCAATCATTTTATTACAAAAAACAGAAAACAGTTCTGAATTTAATTTATATATTTTTTCTCTACACAATCAGTTTTCTCTGCATCTGATATATAATGGTTGTTCAAAAGGCAACAGGATGTAAAAGTCATCTTTATTATCCACTTGTGAAAGAGACACCAGATATTATGCAAAATCAGTTAATTTCTCTCTTTTACTAGTGGCACTAACATTCTGTTTTTAAAGGTAGACTGGTGAGGGATATGCCTACTGCCTCTGAATTTAACATGGACAGTTTCTATCAAAAGAACTTTTTTGTAATTGCTTCTGTATTTTTCAATCTAGTTGAACAATTTCTGTATTCAAAAGTTAACTTCTTGGAAAATACTCATGTTTAAATACTCTGCATTCTGATCTTACAATACAAATATTAAGTCCCTTCACACTCAGAATGTACACACAGACAGCTCATGTTCTGCCCTATTCTAACACCTGACACTATAATTCTTTGCTTTAGCTGGCAGTCCTATTCTACTCTTTTTCCTCCCACTCAGTGCGTAGCACTAGGTCTGGCCCACAGCAGGCATGCAGAAAAAGTCTGCTTGAGTGAATGAATTCATATGTCTTTGTCACATGTAGCAAATGGTCATTACTCCATCATATCTAAATGACTGGACATCAGAAAAATTCTAAAATGCTAAGATAGTAAAAATAACTTCTCTTGCATGAAAACTAACAATTAGACCTTCTCTGAGTACTATAAGAGTAACTGTGGCACTTCATCTCAGCATAAGTCATAAATACGAAGGAGGGATTCTGTGGAGAGTAATAAATTAAAAAAAGAAAAGATATTTTACTAGTTCAAAATAAAAATCAAGTTCAGAGCTCTTGTATCTCTCATGCCTAAATGTCAAGCAAAAGTACAAGCTCTTTAAAACAATCTTGCCAGGACACTCTGATGGATGATTAAAATAAACACATTGAGAAAACACCACTATAGAATCTAAAATGTCACTGTTTCCAGCCTAGAAATGATATACTAAAATAGTAAAGGGGCAAATAAACTTAGAAAAATGAGAAAAGTATACATCTCTACACCATTCTCATTCTTCCCAAATGATTTTTGCAAAGAACAAATATGTTCCAACGTGTTTTGAGATAATTTACATAAAGTTTTGCTTTATACTGAATCTGCCAAATTTGGTTTTGCTCATGACTACAATATCAAACTGAAATCTAAGCAAATAAAACCACACACTCCAATGGAAGATGATGAATGTAGCTATGCCTCTTAAAATCTCATGACTTTATAATGAACAAAGAATAGAATTTCCAAATTCTTGAGACTTAGAATGTATGAAAAACATCATCTACTCTGGGCTCAATCTCCCTGCTAATGGCATTGGCAGCAGTGAAAGAAATCTCGCCGAATAAAGTGTTCTATCATGGATTCTCTAACTATAAGCTATTAAACAAAAACAATCAATTGTGCAAAGCTAGTCCAATTGTTAACTGTTGATCATACTGAAGTAAAGTAATCCAGATTTTAAAAAGTACTTTATTATAAACTTGTTGGAACGCCAGTTGATCTACATTGTTTTAAGTGAAAAAGAATGTCAACCTAGATCCTCTTTACTATGAAGAGTTGGTTTAAAGGGGTTCTAGAACTTTGAAATTGAACAGGATGCAGATTTCTTTGTAGTATGGGGTTCCTGGTAGTAGCTTAGGGTGCAAAGAAAAATGCACTTAAAAAAGACGGGAATGGGATGTATGGGTACTTCAGTGGTCAGAATGCTCACTTTTCATGTGAGAGACCTGGGTTTGATTCCCGGACCAAGCACCCTCAAAAAGAAAAGATGGGAATGATGACTGGCTAAGCGAACAGCACCAGAAAACAAATAAATCTAGGGTAGGCCAGTTTCATGGCCAGAAAGAATCATGAGCTGTTTGATTTTTTTTTTAATTGGCAAGATACCTAGATAAGCAAAAAAAAAAGCAGGGTAGAGCAAAACAGGCCTTGAGAAATGTTCACGCTCATTTTCGGCCATGCATAGTATTAAAAACAGAGTTATGGGACATTTGTGCAGAAGATTATACCCTGATTGATTCCAAAGAGCCAATAGTTAGAAAATCAAGATTTGTGAGGATTACACAGTATCACCCTTAGTTACAGGCCATTGATCTAACAACTTCAGCCATGCAAAATATAGCCAAGGAGCAAAAGAAGAAAAAAAAGATAGCTAAATTGCTAAAGAAGCTGTCACAATGCTCAACAAGCCTTAGGTTTTTACTACACAGACTCAACTCAAAAACTCTAGGGCTCTGATTCAGGATTTGCTTTAATTGGGACATTTTCATGGTTACAGAACTGTAAACTTGCAACTTAATAAATTCCCCCTTTTAAAAGCTGTTCCATTTCTGGTATATTGCAATATTGCATTCCTGCAGCTAGCAAACTAGAACATGGCCCTTCCCAACCTGGGCTACCATTGTTAACTCCCCAGCCCTTTTCTGAGGGAGTAGAGTAACTGGATACATATATTAGGGTGTCTATATGCAGGCACCAATCTATCCAGAGGGAGCCTGAAAAACTGAATCAGGGAACTCATCTTTGGTTCATCCCCCAGAAACTACCCTATAGGCAAAAGCTGTTTGCAGATAGCTAAGGCAATTTAAGAAACAAATAAGTGAAAATGGCCTAGGGCAAGGATTACCTGCTTAAGAAATACAACACCCTAGAGAGGAGTGAAAAGTCTATGTTCCAGGAAGTATAGGGGGCATTGGAATTTCTATAACTGGGAGAATTTCTAAGGGCAGGAGATTGCACAAGCCAGAATACGGCACAGGCTCAGAAATGAGAGAGGACCCTACATTTCATTTTCATCCTGTGATATTCCTGATAGGAGAGCCCCAATTTGCAAAGACTATAAAATATGTTTTTTGTGCTTAAGTGTTGGTTTGCTTGTTTTTGTTTTCTCCTGGTACTAAAGGAAATCTCTGTCATATCACCAGCTGGATACAAACTTAAGGAACAGATAGCTCAGGGAATAATCCCCACAGTTAACCCCTTAAAGCATGAAAATTTATTGTAAGTACAAAAAAAGATGATGAAACACGAAATGACAGCTCATCCAAAGGCACAATATAAAATTCCAGAAACTATCAACAAAGACCACCAGAATTTGGAATACTGGTCAAAGATTATGATCCTCAATATACTCAAGGGGATTAAAAAAAAAAAACAGTGAAAGAACTAAGAAAAATAATGTGAGAATCTTGAAAAAGAAATAGAAATTTTCAAAAAGAAGGAACCAAACAGATACTGGAATTGAAGACCACAATAAACGAAATGAAAAATTCCCTAGAGGATATCAAAAACACATTAAAGCCAGCAGAAGACAGAATGAGTGAACTCAAAGAAAACACAAATGAAATGATTCAGGCTGAGGAACAGAAAGAAAAAGAACAAAAAAAAAGTAAACCAAGCTTAAAAGACCTGTGGGACACTTTCAAGCATATCAATATATACATTATGGAAGTCCCAGGAGAAGAAAGAGAGTAAAAGGTAGAAGGAATATTCAAGGAAATAACAGATGAAAACTTCCCAAGTTTAATCAAAGGAGTGAATACATGTAACTGAGAAATTAGGATTTAAGAGATCATTTTGATTACCGAATCATTATATAGATATTCCTTTTTGCTTTCTGGAATATTGGAGTAGATAGAGGGGAATACTTGATATTCCTAAACTATAATTCAGCTGTCCTGATATCTGAAATGATTATAAAAGCCTTTGTGATTGTAAGAGCTGTTACGCACTAATGAAGAATTTGAAGCCATTAACCAGTTTCAGTCCCAGACATTCGTCAATCGTATGGGCTAGACTCTGCTAATGAAAGATAACTTATCTCCCTTCCTTTTGGCTTATACCTTCAGTATTAAAATGATAGCTCTGCCTCCCCTCCTTTCAGCCTACATTCTATTGAAATGATGATGATAACACTGTCTCCTTTTCTGCTTAGAACATGCTATTTGAAATTGTAATGACTTCATCTCCTCTTATTAATATCTTTAAAAACTCTGACCTCCCTAAACTCGGGGAGACAGATTTTGGGCCACTAGACCATTTGCTCTTCTACTACATACGCTCCTAGTAATAAACTCTTTCTCTCTTCAAAACCACGGTATCTCAGGAATTGGTTACTGAGTGTGTCGGGCAAAAGAATCCTTGGCCTTTGTCCAGTAAACATATGCAATTCAAGAATCCCAATGAACCTCAAACAGGATAAATGCAAAGAGAACCACCACCAGACAGAAAGAAGTCAAACTATAGAATGCCAAGCACAAGGAGATAGTTTTGAAAGATCCACAAGAAAAGCAAAATGTTATGTACAAGGGAGTCCCAATAAGATTAAGTACTACTTCTCATCAGTAATCAAGGAGACAAGAAGGAAAAGGGATGAAGTAAAGTGCTAAAAGAAAACAATTGCTAATCAAAAATTTTATATCCATAAGGGCTGCCTTTCAAAAATGAGGGAGAGACTAAGACATTCTCAGATAAACAAAAGCTGAGGGAGTTAGTAATTGCTAGACATACTCTACAAGCAATGCTAGGGGGAGTTCTTTAGACTGAAGGGAAAGGACTCTAGACAGTGGATCAAAGAGGCAACAAGTACTAAAAACCTTCAGTAAAGGTAACCATATGGGTAATTATGGATTAAATTCTCCAGTCAAAAGACAGAATGGATAAATAAGCATGACCAAAACATATGCTGTTTACAAGAGACTCACCTTAAATTCAAAGACATAAGTTGGGTGAAAGTGAAAGGATGGAAAAAATACACCATATAAAAGGTAACCAAAAGAAAGCTGGCGTAGCCATACTAATAACAGATAAAGCAGATTTTAAGTAAAAAACCATTAACAAGGGGCAAAGAAAGTCACTATATACTGATGAAGGAGTGAATTCAACAACATGTGCCAACTATAAATATGTATGCTCCTAACAGTAGAATCCCCCAATATATGAAACAAATATTGAAAGATCTAAAGGAAGAAAGAGATGGTTCTACATGTGCAGCAGGAGACTTTAATATACCACTTTCAATAATGCATAAAACATGAAGATGGAAGAGTAGTAAGAAAATAGAAGGTTTGAATGGTATTCTAACCCAACTAGATCTAACAGACATATAGAGAACACAACAACCAACAGCACCAGAATACACATTCTTCTCTAGCAAGTATGCGTCATTTTCCAGGATAGACCCTATGTTGGGTCACAAAATAAGTCTCAATAGATTCCAAAATGCTGAAATTGTGCAATGTATCTTCTCTGACAACAATGGAATTAAGCTAGAAATCAATAACAGAGGGAGAACTGAAAAATTCACAAATTAAACAACGTACTCTAAACAACCAATAGAGTCAAAGAAGAAATTACAAGAGAAATTCGGAAGTATCTTCAAGTGAATGTAAATGAAAACACAACACACCAAAACTAAAGGTACTGTTGAGAGGGAAATTTACAGCTCTAAATGCTTACATTAAAAAAAGAAATCTCAAATTAGAACTAACCTTACAACAGAAGGATCTAGAAAAAGAAGATCAAACTAAAATCAAAGTGAGTGGAAGGAAGGAAATAACAAAGATAACAGCAGCGATTAATGAAATACAGACTAAAGAAATAAAATCAACAAAACGAAAAGCTGGTTCTTTGAAAAGATCAATAAAACAGCACACTTTTAGCTAAAAATGTAAAGAAAAAAGAGAAATAACCAAAATCGTAAGTGAAAGGGAAAACATGGATATGGATCCCACAGAACTAAAAAAGATCGTAAGAAGATACTATGAACAGCTGTATGCCAACAAATTAGATAACCTAGATGATATGGACAATCACACAATCTGCCTATACTGACTCAGGAAAAATTAAAAGATCTCAGCAGAACAGTGACAACAAAGGAGATTTGATTTAATAATCTAAAAGTTCTCAATAAAGAAAAGCCCAGGGAGTTCCAGGAAGACGGTGGAATAGGACAGATCGAGTTCAACCCTGCTCCAAGGAAAAGTTAGAGAAGGGATGGGAGAGCGACTGAGATGGCGATTCCAGAGTGCAACTGACCTGGGAGAGTCTTCTGCACCACAAAGGGTGGCCATGGTTGCAAAAGGTGAGGAACTGAGAAGCAGAGAACTGGAGCCTAAAAGGGAAGACCGGAGTCCTCAGGAGTGCACGGGTGGGGAGATAGGGACTAGGAAGTAAGCCAAGCTGTGTTCCTTGAATGCGCTACCCTCACCAGTGCCAGGCCTGCGACCCGCAACTCACCCCAAACCCCACACACCTGAACCCCATCACTTGCCCCCACTCTCCATGCTCCAAGCACCCCATCCCACAAACCCCTCGTGCACATACTCACCACATACCCCCAATCCCAGCGCAGCCCAACCCACCTCTCCTGTGCCCCTCCTGAGCACTATCTCCCCACCCCGCTCCCTGCAGGTTGCCGCCAGTGCATAAAGGCTGCAGTGCTTACCTCTATACACAGGCTACACCTTCCTCCAGACCACAGTTGCACAGCCCCATCCTGAACCCCTGAGCTCTCCGCACAGGTACATCAGTTTACGGCATTCCTAGACCCACGCATGTGAATGGCCCCTAGCCATACCCTCTAGTTCTGAGAAAGTACTGACCTGCACA
Source organism: Myrmecophaga tridactyla (assembly GCA_004026745.1). Classification (NCBI taxonomy): domain Eukaryota; kingdom Metazoa; phylum Chordata; class Mammalia; order Pilosa; family Myrmecophagidae; genus Myrmecophaga; species Myrmecophaga tridactyla. The sequence continues at coordinate 38,530 of PVIY010018286.1, read as the reverse complement.
GCTGGGTCACATCCACCCCCAGCCCAGGAAGGCATAGGGCAGACCCGCTGCCACAGATCTGCACGTACTCTAAACAACCAACAGAGTCAAAGAAGAAATTACAAGAGAAATTCGGAAGTATCTTTAAGTGAATGTAAATGAAAACACAACACACCAAAACTAAAGGTACTGTTGAGAGGGAAATTTACAGCTCTAAATGCTTACATTAAAAAAAGAAATCTCAAATTAGAACTAACCTTACAACAGAAGGATTTAGAGTACGTGCAGACGAGGACACAAGGGCCCTGCGTCCTCGACCAGCACACTAGGGCTACACACACCAGACCCATGGACCCGCACAGTCATATCTTCCCCAGCTGCTGGGCGCCCACACTCACAGGCACCAGAGTAGCATCCTCCATCTGTACCTATACCTGTACTGCAATGCATCACTGCACTGTTGTGCCCCACCTAGTGCACTGCATCCTGCTACACATCCATCCCGCAAACACAAGGCTTTAGACTGAAAGAAATCAATTTCCAAAGTAAATCAATCAAGATATTTACATGCAGTGAAAATAACAGAAGGTCACTAAGCATATCACAATGCAGCAGATATAGCCCAGCCTAACGACCAAACTAAAACACCAGAAGAGACACAGACACTGGAACAACTAATCAAAGATATTCATACAGCGCTACTAAATAAAATAAGTGAGATGGCTAATGACATAATGGAGATCAAGAAGACACTAGAAGAGCATAAACAGGAATCTGAAAGAATAAATAGAAAAATAGCAGGTATCACAGAGATTAAAGATTCTATTGACCAAATAAAAAAACAAACTAGAGACACACAACAGCAGATCTGAAGAGGCAGAAGAAAGAATAAGCGAACTAGAGGACAGAATAACTGATTTCGAACACCCGAAACAGCAAATGGCAAAAAAGATGGAAAAAATTTGAATTGGATCTCAGGTAAATGATAGACAAAACAAAGCAACAAATATTAAGAATCATAGGTGTCCCAGAAGGAGAAGAAAGGAGTAAAGGGCTAGGAAGAGTAGTTGAGGATACAATGGGGGAAAACTTCGGAACCCTTATGAAGGACATAAATACACAAGTCAAAGAAGCTCAATGAACCCCAAATAGAATAAATCCAAACAGGCCTTCCCCAAGACACATACGAATAAATCTGTCAAATGTTGAAGAGAAACAGAAAATTTTGAAGGTGTCAAGAAAAAACAATATACTACATACAAGGGAAACCACATAAGACTGAGTTCAGACTACTCAACTGGCACCACGGAGGTGAGAGAATAGTGGTATGACATATTAAAGATCCTGAAAAAGAAAGACTTCCAGCCAAGAATTCTGCACCCAGACAAACCGTCCTTCAAAACTGAGGGAGAGATTACAATTTTAACAAACAAAGTCCTGAAAGAATTTGTCAACAAGAGACTGGCGGGAGTTCTGCCAGTTGAAAAAAAAAAGACAGGAGAGGGAGGTGTGGAGGAGGGCACAGAATTGAAAAGTACCAGTAAGGGTAATTCACAGGATAAAAAGTAAAAGAGGGAAAAGAATACACAGATTTGACAAATAAAATCCAAAAGATAAAACCGTGGATTCAAGAAATGCCTTTTCAGTACTAACTTTGAATTTTAATGGACTAAACTTAACAAAAGATACAGATTAAGAAATACAATTCAGCTACATGCTGCTTACAAAAAACTCATCTTAGACACAAGGATACAAATAGACTGAAAATGAAAGGATGGAAAAAGATTTTCCACCCAAGTTGTAACCAAAAGAAAACAGAAGTAGCTATACTAATATCAAACAAAATACACTTTAAACTCAAAGACATTATAAAAGACAAAGAAGGACACTATATATTAATTAAAGGGACAATTCATCAAGAAGAAATAACAACCCTAAATGCTTATGCTTCCAAACAAGGCGCTCCAAAGTACATGAGACAGGCACTGGCAAAATTGAAGGGAGCGACAGACATTTAAAAAATAACAGTAGGAGACTTCAATACACCATTCTCCTCTATAGAGAGGACACACAGACAGAAGATTAACAAGAAAACAGAGAAGTTAAACAACTTGATAAGTGAATTAGACCTAACAGACATATATAGGTCACCCCAAAACATCAGGATATACATTCTTCTCTAGTGCTCATGGAACATTCTCCAGAATAGATCATAAGCTAGGGCACAAACCAGGTCTTCATAAATTGTAATTATTCAAAGCACTTTCTCTGATCACAATGGAATGAAGATGGATCTCAAAAACCACCAAAGAATGAGAACATTCACGAATATATGGAGATTAAATAACATACTCTTAAACAACCAGTGGGTCAAAGAAGAAATTGCTACAGACATTAATAGCTACTTGGAGACGAATGAAAATGAGAATACAAAATATGAGAACTTACGGGATGTGGCAAAGCCTGTGCTGGGAGGGAAATTTATTGCCTTAAATGCCTATATTAGAAAACAAGAAAGAGAAAAAATCAAGGACTTAACTGTTCACCTGGAGTAACTTGAGAAAGAACAGAAAACTAACCCCAAAGCAAACAGAAGAGAAATAACAGAGATTAAAGCAGAGTAAAATGAATAGAAGAAAAGAACAATAGAATCAATAAAACCAAAAAGTTGGTTCTTTGAGAAAATCAATAAAATTGATGGGCCAATAGCAAGGCTGAAAAAGAGAAAAAGAGAGAGGATGCAAATAAACAAAATCAGAAATAAGAAGGTGTGTTACCACAGACCCTGAAGAAATAAATCAGAAGAAGATACTACAAACAATTATATGCCGATAAAGTAGGCAACTTAGATGAAATGGACAAATTCCTGGAAACACACAAACAAGCTACACTGACTCAGGAAGAAATAGAAGATCTGAACAAACCAATCACAACTTAAGAGATTCAGTAATCAAAAATCTTCCTACAGAGAAAAGCCCAGGACCAGATGGCTTCACAGGTGAATTTTATCAAACATCCCCAAAAGAACTAATACCAATCCTGCTCAAACTTTTCCAAAAAACTGAGGAAAAAGAAGGTCTACCTAACTCATTTTATAAAGCTAATATTTAATACCAAAACCAGGTAAAGATGCTACAAGAAAGGAAAACTACAGGCCAATCTCCCTAATGAACACAGATGCAAAAAATTTTCAATAAAATATTAGCACACCAAATCCAACAGCACATTAAAACAATTATACACCACGACTAAGTGGGGATTATACCAGGAATGCAAGAAAATCAATTAATGTAGTATAGCACATTAACAAATCAAAAGGGAAAAATCACATGATCATCTTGATTGATGCTGAAAAAGCATTCAACAAAATTCAGCATCCTTGTCTGATAAAAACACTTCAAAAGACAGGAATCAAAGGTAATTTCCTCAGTATGATAAAGGGAATATATGAAAAACCAACAGCCAGCATTGTACTCAATGGAGAGACACTGAAAGCTTTCCCCCTAAGACCAGGAATGAGACAAGGATTCCCACTGTCACCACTATTATTCAACATTGTGCTAGAAGTTCTAGCTAGAGCAATCAGGCAGGACAAAGAAATAAAAGGGATCCAAATTGGAAAGGAAGACGTAAAACTTTCACTATTTGCAGATGACATGATAGTATACTTGGAAGATCCTGAGAAATCTACAGCAGCTACTTGAGCTGATAAATTCAGCAAGGCGATAGGGTATAAAATTAATGTGCAAAAATCAGTAACGTTTCTATACACAAGCTATGACATAACTGAAGAGTAAGTTAAGGAAAAAAATTCCATTCAAAATAGCAACTAAAAAAATCAGATACTTAAGAATGAACTTAGGGATATAAAGGACTTGTACACAGAAAACTAGATAACATTGCTAAAAGAAATCAAAGGAGATCTAAATAGGCGGAAAGACATTCCCTGCTCATGGATAGGAATGCTAAATATAGTTAAGATATCAATTCTACCCAAATTGATCTACAAATTCAACACAGTACCAATCAAAATTCCAACAACCTATTTGAAGATTTGGAAAAGCTAGATACCAAGTTCATTTGGAAGGGGAAAAGACCCCAAATACCTAAACATCTCCTAAAAAGGAACAAAGTGGGAGAATTAATACTCCCTGACATTAAAACCTATTATAAAGCCAGAGTGGTCAAAACAGCATGGTACTGGCACAAAGAAGTATTAGCCAATGGAAGAGAATTGAGAGTAGGGAAATAGACCACCAAATCCACTGAACTGGGACAGAATAGTCTTTTCAATAAATGGGCATGGGAGAACTGGCCATCAATAGCCAAAAGAATGAAAGAGGACCTCTACCTTACACCCTATACAAAATTAACTCAAAGTGGATCAAACACCTAAATATAAGAGGTAGTACCAAAGCTTACAGTAGAAAATATAGAGAAACATCTTCAAGACTAGCAATAGGAGGTAGTTTCCTAAACTTTACACCCAAAGAACAAGCAACAAAGGAAAGAATAGATAAATGGGAACTCCTCAAAATCAAATGCTTCTGCACCCCAAAAGACTTTGTCAAACAACTCAATGGAAGAAAATATTTGGAAATCACATATCAAAGGTTTGATGTCTTCTATACATAAAAAAATCATGCAACTCAACCACAAAAGAACAAACAACCCAATTATAAAATGGGCTAAAGATATGAGTAGACATTTTTCTGAAAAGCAAATACAGAAAAGCACATGAAGAGACGTTCATTTTCACTGCCTATAAGGGAAATGCAGATAAAGCCTACAATGAGATACCACCTCACACCTATAAGAATGGCTGCTATTAAAACAGATAGGAAACTATAATTGTTGGAGAGGATGTGGAAAAATTGGGACACTTACGCACTGCTGGTAGGAATGTATAATGGTGCAGCCACTATGGAAGACTGGCTGTTCTTCAGGAAACTAAATATCGAGCTGCACTATGACCCAGCAGTAGCACTACTTGGTATATACCCAGAAAAGCTGATTGCACACCGGTGTTCATAGCAGCGTTATTCACAATTGCCAAAAAGATGGAAACAAACCAAATGTTCATGAACAGAGTAGATTAAAAAAAATGTGGTGTATACATACGATGGAATGTTATGCAGCAGTAAGACAAAATGACTTCCTGAAGCACATGACCAAGATGGATAAGCCTTGAGGACATAATACTGAGTGAAATAAGCCAGACACAAAAGGATAGATACTGTATGACTCCACTTTTATGGCCATGGTAAAGGTAAAATCAGAGGCTTATAATACAGAATAACAGAGATACATAGAAGCTAGAGATGGGTGAACAGTTAGCTAATGAGGTTGAACTCCAATGTAAGGGAACAGACAGATGTGAAGGAGGTCCTCTAGTAGGTCTATAAGTAATATTAGCACATTGAAGATGAACAAGATTGAAAGGGGTTGTACAGACCTATGTGTCTGGCTAATTAACACTAGAAATATAAATTAGTTCTTTCAAGAACTATTTCAAAGTTATGATTCGTGTACAAAGAGTGTTTAAGTCCAGGGTACAGGGGGAAAACTGTTATTGCATGCAATGGGCTATTTTTAAAAGGAAACCATCAGCATTACCACAGCAACAGCAGACATAAATAATGGGGAGAGGGACAAGAGTTAAGAGGAGGTTTAGATTTCCTATTTGGTGAGGGTGTGGTTCATTGGTTATCTTTCTCTTGGGAACAATGAAATCATCTAAAATTGACAGTGTTCATGGACTGCGGGCTTTGGGCATTATACATGGTGCCTGATGAATGCAGGCGGCTGAAGGATGCACTGACTGAGAAGTAGATTCACGAATGATGGTGTACACATATGATTGAATGTTGTGCTGCTACAAAAAGGAACAAAGTTCTGAGGAAAGCAACAATGTGAATGAATGTTCCGGACATTTTGGTGAGGTAGAACTCTGGGATCTGCCCTGTAACTACTTGTTGAAGAGTGCTTTGAAGACTATTGCTTTTTCCTTTGTTTCCTTTATGTGTGTCATATTATACAATAAAAAAGTTAAAAAGAAAAGAAAAGCCTAGGACGAAATGGCTTTAATGGTGAATTTTACTAAACATTCCAAAAATAATTAACCCCAATCCTGCTGAAATTCTTCCAAAAAATTGAAGAGGAGTGGATACTTCCTAACTCATTCTATGACATCAACACAACACTCACACCAAAGTCAGATAAAATTACAAGGAAGGAAAATTACAACATAATATCCTTTATGAAAATAGATACAAAAATTCTCAACAAATATAAGCAAAATGAATCCAACAGCACATTAAGAGAATTATACACCATAAACTAGTGGGATCTATCTCAGGTATGCCAGATTGATTCAACCTAAGAAAATGAATTAACATAAATACACCATATTAACAGAAAGAACGGAAAAACCTATAATTATCTCCATTGATACAGAAAAGGCATTTGACAAAATCCAACCCCCCTACTTTTTGTTAAAAATACTTAAAACGCTAGGAATAGAAGGAAACTTTCTCAACATGATAAAGGGCATATTAAAAAACTCACAGCTAACATCATATTCAATGGTGAAAGACTACAGTCTCCCACTAAGATCAGGAAGAAGACCACGATGCCCACCAATATCACTGTTATTCAACATTGTACTGGAAGTACAATGTAACATAGCAACACTTTTCTCACTAAACCTTTGCTTTGGGAAAATACAGTTAACTTTTACAAAAATTGCATTATGTACCCTAACATGTAAAAGGCTTATTATTATTATTTTGTTGTTGACCAGATAATTCTTTATTGTTTGTGGGGGAGGGTGCTGTCCTGTGAATTCTAAGATGTTCAGCAGCATTTTTTTTAATTAAAAAAATGACAAGAAAGAAACACAAACATTCTTAATATTATTTTTAACTGAATTAATAATTGAATATCATAAGTTTCTCAGTTATACTTTCTATATGGCAACTATCAATAGCTAGCTATAACCAACATAACCAAAAACTCTTTGAATCCTCACTAATGTTTAAAGGTATAGGGGGGTTCTAAGACCAAAAAGTTTAAGAACTGCTGCCTTAAGGCACCCTTGTATATTTCTTTCCTCTGCATCTAAAATGGAAAAATAAAAAAGTCACAAATCATTTCCTGTGTTTTGTGCTTCAGAAGAAAAACCACCATTAAAAACTATATAGCGGGCGGGCCATGGTGGCTCAGCAGGACCCGGGTTCGATTCCTGGTGCCTGCCCATGTTAAAAAAAAAAAACAAACTATATAGCATGGCATGTGGTAGACATTTAGTGAATAAAAGGTGAATAATAGAATTAGGATACTGAACGAGCAGTAGGGTGGTTTCAAGTGGTTGGAACTAAATCAAACTCATAACATGAATTAATAAGCCATCAACAGGTTAAGAAATGCTATGGTATTGATTCATATTTTTATATGCATGTTTTAGAAATTCTGACTGCTTTTCTTAAAACCGGTTTCTAGAGCATTTCTGTTTAGAGCACACAAAGTGAGCATTTACTTAGATATGCATACTAATACCCACACCCAACACCTTTGGTATAGCTGCTGAAAAACTGCATAAGAAAAACCACATTCTCCATACCTCTTCTCATGGCTACAGGTACAGTATCTAACCAACCATGATACCAGACATAAAATAACATGAAAACAAAACATACACTGCACTTTTAGAAATCAGCTTTACTGAGGTTATATGAAGTACTTCTGCTATACTTACTGTATCCCATATCTGAAGTTTTATCTGTTTTCCATCAATAGTTATCATTCGAGCACCAAACTCTACACCTTAATAGAAGAGAAAACAATGTATTACACAAACTGTTGGGAAGATATTTTAGATTTAAGGATTAAAAAAAAAGACGTCTATTTCTAAAACATACCATGCGAGGTGATACACAGATCAATTTTAACAAATATAGTTCCGATTCTTAGAAAACTTATAAACTAAGGCAGAGATGCTGATAAATCATAAGCTAAAACACATAATTAACACTAAAATATTCAAGTCCAGCATATTCCCCAAGAAACCAACTGTGGTCTTCATGTTTCTCATACCCAGCAATATAGAAACAATGAGAAAGAAATTCAAGAGCCATACTTTACTAGCTAATAAATATTAAATACTAGTTTCTTAAAACTTCGATTAAGACAGTATGAAATAACTAAGTGGAACAGATGAATTTCAACACTCTACTCTTCATTCACGGCACAGGTTATCAACTAGGAAAGCAATCTCCAAATCTGTCCACTATAGGTAACAGCTGTTTATACTCTGGTGAACATATTTCCAGACACTGCTCTATGAATAAAAACACATTCAGAAATAGACTAGAAATTCAAAAATATGTTTCTACTTACATAAATGGGGGTATATTACAAATGCTGTTCTGAAAACTGATTTCTATTTAACAATATGTTTTGGACATTATTCTATACAATGAACAACTTTGAAACTCAATAAATATGTAACTATATTATTTCTGAGGTCTGTATGTTATTACTTTATATGTATATACACACACATATATACATTCATACACACACAAATAAAAATGAATATACATATACATAATTTAGTAAATGGTACTCTCTATAAACTTAGGCTGTTCACAAATTTTTACTGAAGAGTAAATGCTGAAATGAACTTTCTGTATTCATTTTACAACTTATGAGCATGACTTAGGCAAATTACAGGAAATAGGGTAGCAACTGAAAGGGAATACAGACTTTATGCTTGTACATTTACTACTTTAGCCTTTTCACTTGCCTTAACCATCTTTTCTCAAGGTCATTCAATCACCAAACTAGGAGGAGAAAAAGGATCATCTGTGACTAGAAAAAGCTGTAAAGAAGACTCTGAAAGAAGCATATCATTTGTATTGGACCAAATCATTACTGTCTGAGGGTATTCTATCAGTATTTAGATCAGATTCAAGGTGAAGGGGAGACATGAGGTTTCCACAAATAAGATGACATCCTGGCAGAAAGACAAATTCTAGGTGCCCAGGGAAGGGCATATTGCCCAATGTCAGTGGTCTAGTTTATCAACTCCTGTAATTCCCCCAACTGTATTATCTGGAGGGTAAGACAGAAAGGGAATTTGTCCTTAACTTGCTGGGGTTTTCACTTCATATTTTAAAACTTACTTCCATCCTAGGGGCACAGTAATACCAAGAAATTAATTGTGCTGTTTATGTTTCACAGGCTCAGAAATTAAGAAAGCTAGAGGAAAGGAACCCAGGAACCATGATTTATTAGACTGAAAAAATGCAAAATGATGCCACATAAAACCATTATGATGTTTACATATATATTTGATGCCTGCTTTTGTGTCAAGAGGGGGGCACACAAAACTAACACCTACCATATTCCTTTTAATGACATGAAAATGAGAAGAGCTATGTATGGTACAAATGTTCCTTGAAACATCCAGCATATAAAAGGAACAGACAACTGTATCGAGATAGTAGAAACCTTTTCATCAATCTATTGTTTTTACCCACAAATCAGAGAGAGAAAAATCCTATTTTTGCTTCCTTTATCAGAGATGGGCTTAGTTTTGGGCGGGTGGTGTTGGTGGTGATGCATGGCCTGGGAATTCAATCCAGGTGTACCACTGAACCACACATGTACCCACAAGTGGGCTTTTAACTACCTTCCAAAACCAGCTGCAATCTTCATTGAGATTCATGGTTTCTCTATTTGATATATAAAATCATACTGGACAAAAACCAAATACAAACTAGAAACAGACAAATGAATGCAACAAATACCAAGTGGTGGGGAGGCAAGGCAAGGGAGGGCAAGCAGATACTCCCTCTCAGGGAATGACAGCTTGAGCAGAGGGAAAAAGAAACTGATTGACGACCTATTACATCCTAGCAAAACAAGACTGTCCTTATAATGACTTTTATGGTTTCTACCTCCTGGTTTTCAAAGATGCTTTGCTGTCCATTTGAAAGCCCACATTTCCTTTCCAGAAACTCAATTATACTTCTTTTTGCTTAACTTACCCAGAAGTGGGTTTTGATATATTTATCATTTTATTCAAAGTAGACGGAGGTTGCTGAAGCTTAAAGTCTTTAATAAAGAGTTTCTCTATACACCCTTTTAAAATAAATCTGTTATACGAAAATCAAGATTGTTTCCAAAGCAGGGAGATTAAAAAAAAAATTGATTTTTAACTTCATTTATCAATGGGGTCATGTGGAGACTAAAAAGACAAGAGGCAAAAAAAAAAAAACCCTGTTAAAAGGCTATTTATTATCTTAGGCATGTGATAAACAATGGTGGTAGGAAAAACAAATAAATATCTCAAAAGGGAAAATTGACAAATGCTATTGATTATTGAAAAACAATGATTTTTGTTTTTCCATCAAATGAAAGAAAAACAGCCTTCAATTCAGCTTGGGAAACAAAATCCATTCCCATTTATCTTCTCAGACCTGGATCCAATATAGGTTTTACTACTTCTGCCTCTTGCATGATATGTGGCAAAAGAAGTTACCAAAACCTAAAGTGTCCTGGAAATCTTAGAAATAAACAACAATAAACAAAACAAAAATCTTATTTGTCTTTTTTATTGTTAAAAATTTTTAATCCACTCCCTTAAATGTATACGTCCTTGAGAATCTCATTTAGAAAGGTTTCATTATCTTGTTTATGGGATAAATCATCATCTATGTACTTTGGGTTCTCTTCCCAGATATATTTTCAGTTAACAGTCAGTTTAGCTGCCAGAGAAACTATTTAGATAGCCAAGGCAAAGGCTGATTTACCTGTCATATAAGGGAGTGGTGCTTTTATTATTTTTTTTCCAACTTTTTATTTTAAAATACTTTCCAACGTACAGGATACTTACAAAAGTAATACAAACCCCATAAGAGAACTCCAACAAACCCTAACAACCCCAGATATCCAGATTCACCATTTTAACATTTTGCCACAATTCCCTTCCCTCCCTATCTATCCATTTCTGAATACTTAAGCGTAAGTTAGGTTGTAGACATTATGCTCCTTGAACACTTAACAGCGCCATGTGGATTTCATTAGAACAAGGGATATTTACTTACGTAAACCACCTTAAGTGTACTTATCAAGTTCAAGAAATTTAACATTGATATAAAACTTAGACTATATTCGAATTTTTTCATGTTCCAACAATATCCCTTTAAGCCTTTTCTCCTCTCTTGTTAGATCCCATCCAGGACAAAGTATTGCATTTAATAGTCATTGTCTCTTTAGTTGCTTTTTCTTTCATTATTTTTTTAATTGTGAGAAAATACATACATCATAAACTCTGCCATCTTAACCACTTCCAACCATACCATTCAATGGACTAATTACATTCACAATGCTGCAGTACCCTCACCACCTTCCAATACTAAAACTTGCCCCAACTCCTCAAACAGAAACCCTATACCTATTTTACACTAATTCCCCATTCCCTTTGACCCCTGCTACTGGTAACCTGTACTTTAAATTCTGTCTCCAGGAGTTTGTATATTTTCTCATTTAACATTCTAAATCTGTAATTAGCTCACTGCCTTTTATATCAACTAACTTCAACAGTATACACAAATTATGTTCCTAGACGCCTTTGTAACTCCACCTTTATGTAGTTCTTGTCACAAACTACATGTTTATACATTTTAAAGTTAAAAACCACTGATATCTCATTACATTTAATACTTTTGCCTTTTAGATCCTGTACAAAATTTTTAAAAAACGAAGTTCCAAACCAAAAATACTATAGTATGGGCATTTACATTTACCTCTGTGATTATTCACCAGAAATCTTTATTTCTTCATGTGGCTTTGATCTCTTTTCTATTGTCCTTTCCTTTCAACCTCTTTAGCACCTCCATAGGTTGATAAAGTGGTGACCAACTCTCTCAGCTTTTGTTTAACTGGGAATGTCTTAATCTTTCCATTTTTGAAGATGATTTTGCAGGATATATAATTCTTAGTTGGTCATTATTTGCTAACAGCATTTAATCATCCTATTGCCTTCTGACCTCCATGGTTTCTGAAGAGAAATCAGCACTTAATCTTATTGAGGTTCCCTTGTACAGAACATGTTATTTTTATCTTGGGGCTTATAGAATTCTCTATCTTTTGCATTACAGTTTGATTATAATATGTCACAGCATGGGTCTATTTGGATTTATCTTGTTTGGCTTCACTGAGCAATCTGGATGTGTATATTTGTATATTCACATCTTCCATTAAACCTGGTAAGTTTTCAGCCATTGTTTATTTTAATATTCTCTCTGCCCCTTTTTTTTCCCATTTGGGACTTCCATAACACGTATATGGATATGCCCGATGGTGTTGGTGCCGGTTTGAAACTATTAACTTAAGTAACCCAGAAAAGCCATGCTTTAGCCCTAATCCAATCTTGTGGGGGCAGCCATTTTAATCCTGTTCAATTTTGCAGGGTGGACACTTTTGATTAGATTATCACCAGGGAGATGTGGTGCTCTCAGTTGTGGGTATGACTTTTTGTTTTTAATGCAGTTTAATGATTTCTGCCTTTTATTTGAGGGTTTAGTCCATTTACAATCATGTAATTGTTGATATTATTGACTTAGATCTATCATATTACCACTAGTTTGGTATTTCTCCCATTTAGTTTTTTGTTCCTCTATCCCACCTTTCCTGCCTGGTTTCCAGTTAATCAAGTAATTGTATTTTTCTTCAACAATTGGGTTTTTAGCCATACCTCTTTATATGTTTTTACAATATGAAGTTTGTATTGCTCCAATAGAGTATAGGAACTTGCAACTGTATAGTTTCATTGACATCTCATATTTTTTGTATTATAAACACATTGCACAGACATGCATATATTATACAAGCTATACATACTATTAATACAACAAAATATTACATTTTCCTTTTTTTAAAACTTTTTTATCGTATAACATACATACAGAAGCAAAGAAAGAAAAAAGCAATCAAAGCACTCTTCAACAAGTAGTTTTACAGGACAGACCCCAGAGCTTGTCGTGGGCTACAACACAATCCGCTCATATTTTTCCTTCTAGCTGCTCCAGAACAGAGGAGACTAGAAGAAATAAATATTTTTTTATCACCACAATCGAATTTCTTTTTTTTTTTTGTGAAAAATAACATATACAAAAAAGCAGTAAATTTCAAGGCACAGCACCACAATGAGTTGAAGAATATATTTCAGAGTTTGGCATGGATTATAATTCCTTAATTTTAGGTTTTTATTTACATTTTCTTTTGTTAAAAAGTCATTTTTATGTTTTTGCATGAGGAAGAACAAAGGAATATCATTACTGCAGGGTGCTAAAAATAGATGGTAATAAATACTTTAAAATTTCAACTTATCTGTGAGACTAAAGCAAAAAGTGTTTATTTGGTACAAAATTTATATTTTGACTAGGTCATCTCCTAATATAACTTATGTAGATAGTTGGTTGAATACCGTAAGTACATGGAACCTTGGGTAGGATATAAGATTTTGTTGGTTTGCCCAGGGTGATGCCCTGATGAATCCCAAAGTGATTTGACCAGTGAGTGGAAAAGTATTTGCAAAGTTCCCTTTGGGGAATGGTGAGAACGGGGGAAAATTCAACCTCCTCAAGTTGAATTCTTGATATTCTCACAAGCAGTGTGGACAACCAAAGCTACAAGCTGAGCTCCCAGTATTGGGGTTTGTTCATATGAAACTTAACCCACAAAGGATAGGTCAAGTCTACTTAAAATTTAGGCCTAAGAGTCACCCCCAAGAGAGCCTCTTCTGTTGCTCAGATGTGGCCTCTCCCTCCAGCCAAAAAGACAAGCAGTCTCACCACCCTCCCCCTCCCTGCGCTGGGACATGACTCCCAGGGGTGTGGACCGTCACAACATGGTCAGAGATCCTGGAATGAGCTGAGACTCAGCATCAAGGGACTGAGAAAAAACCTAGAATGAGTTGAGAATTAACATCAAGGGATTGAGAGAACCTTCTCGACCAAAAGGGGGAAGAGTGAAATGAGACTAAGTGTCAATGGCTGAGAGATTCCAAACAGAGTCGAGAGGTTATCCTGGAGGTTATTCTTACGCATTAAGTAGATATCACCTTGTTGTTTAAGATGTAGTGGAGAGGCTGGAGGGAACTGCCTGAAAATGTAGAGCTGTGTTCCAGTAGCCATGTTTCCTGATGATGACTGAACAATGATATAGCTTTCACAATGTGACTCTGTGAATGTGAAAACCTTGTGTCTGATGCTCCTTTTATCTACCATATCAACAGAAGAGTAGAACATATGGAATAAAAATAAATAATAGGGGGAACAAATGTTAAAATAAATTTAGTTTGAAATGCTAGTGGTAAATGAAAGCGAGGGGTAAGGAGTATGGTATGTATAATCTTTTTTTTCTCTGTTATTGTTTTATTTCTTTTTCTGTTGTCTTTTTTTCTTTTTCTAAATCGATGCAAATGTTCTAAGAAATGATGAATATGCAACTATGTGATGATATTAAGAATTACTGATTATATATGTAGAATGGAATGATATCTTAATGTTTTCTTTGTTGTTAATTTTTTTTAATTAATAAAAAAATCAAACTCTTGAATTTCAAAGAGAGTATTCTGAAACTCACAAGAGAGAAGCAGCATGTTATGTACAAATGTGTAGCTCAATAAGATACATGCTAATTTCTCATCAGAAACCATGGAGGCAAGAAGGCAGTGGGAAATCATATTTAAAGTGCTGAAAGCAAAAAAACCCTGCCAAACAAGATTTTTATATCCAGTAAAACTCTCCTTGCAAAATGAGGGCGATATTAAGACAGTACCAGATAAACAAAAGCTGAGGGAGTTTCTCATCTCCTAAAAAAGATGTCAAAGAGAGTTCTACAGGTAAAAAGGAAACGACAATTGCCAATAGAATGAAGCCACCTAAAGAAATAAAGATTTCCAGTGTGGGCAAAAAATGTGTAAATATAAACGCTAGTACTATAGCATTACTGGTTTGTAACTCCAACTTTTAACTTCCTACAGGATCTAAAAGGTAAATACATAAAATGTACAATAAATCAATGGCACCAGAGCCATCATGTATAAATATGTAATTTGTGACACTGGAGCATAGTTTATATATGTTACTGATTTTTTTAAACTACTATAAAGCAAACAAGATTGATAAAGATTTAGTATAATAAATGTAAGCCGCATGGTAACTGCAAAAAAATACTGTGATTACCATATTGGAGAATATGCAACTTCATAGAGACAGACATAAAAGTAGAGGTTGTCATAGGTGGGGATAAGGGTATTAGGGAATTAAGGCACAATAAATTCAGGGTTTCTGTTTGGGGACATGGGAAAGTTTTAGTGATAGAAGTTGGAGAAAGTACTACAATATAGTGAATGTGATTAATTTCATTCAATGTATGCTTTGGAGTAGTTATGATGGGAAAGTTAATGTTGTATAAGTGTGTCAAGAAGGAGAAAAGAGTAACTAAAGAGACAATGACAATTAATGCAATACGTGATTCTGGATGGGCTCTAGCAAGGGAGGAAAAAAGACTCAAACGGACAATACTAGCACACATGAAAAAAACTGGAATATAGGCTGTGAGCTTTAGATCAATGTTACATTTCTTGAACGTAACTCTACAAAAGGTGGTTATTTAAGTGAATATCTTGTATCTTATGAAAAGTGCACAGCAGGTTTAAGTGTTCAAACAGCATAATGTATATAACTTTTATGTGTTTAGAAAATGGATTTATAGATAGATGATGATACAAAGATAAAGACAGACCAATAGAATGATAGGGCACATGTAGCAAAATGTTAAAATGGGGTATCTGGGGTGGCAGGGTATGTTTAAGTTCTCTGTATGGGGTTTGTACTATTTCGGTAACTGGTAAGTTTGAAAGAATTTCAAAATAAAAAAATAAGAAAAATTTAAAAAAAACAAAAAAACTGCTCAGCTTCACTAATAATTAAATATCTGAAAAGTAAAATAGCAACCATGTTTGCCTATAAACTTCACAAATTAAAAACATTAATATGTTCCAGTTTAGGCGAGGGTGAAGAGAAATGGGCACATTAGTATATCAGTGATAGGAGTGTGAATTAGAAGAGCTTTGTGTGCATATTTATGAATATACTGTAAAACTCTGGAAGGCTGTATATACACTAAACTGTTAACAATGGTTGCTGGAGGGTCAAAGACAAGTTATAAAGGAATTCAACTCACTCTGGATTTTTATAGTTTTTTCATAATGATGCTATACAGTTAGGAAAGTAAATATACAGTTTAAAAATCATCTACATAGACTTTCTGGGATCTAAATTAGATGCTCAGGATTTCTTTTCGGCTATCATCCTAGTTCTTGGCAATGTTGTTCTAGATAACTCAAGCGACCATGAAATTGAAACCCAAATAAATAAATACTTTTTAACGAATAACCTGTGGGGAACCTAATGGAAGAAATGAAGCTTCAATTCTACCATCTTTTCCCAAATGTACACTTTGACTTCTAGCAGTCATTTCTTACAGATTGACCTATTCGAAGAAGTGAGGGAGACAGGCAGTAAGGTGGAATCACCATATAAACGGTCTAGCCTCTAGACCAGTGCTTGTCAAACTGTGTATTAGTAGGTGGTGAAATAAATGCAGTGGGAATTTAGTGGACTATAACTGGCATTATTTGTAAACAACATAACCGAATGGAAAATAAAGCAATGTACCCATCAAGTGCTGTAATCTTAAGTATTGCTTTATGAAGCTTTCTCACAGATAGATAGACAGACAGGTAGGCAGAAAGACAGACTCTAACATGAACCTAATGCTGGGGACAGAGCAATGAACAAAGCAGATAACTCTGCTGTCATGGATCTTACCTGTATTGGTGGGGATAAAAATCACTATTTGTATAAAAAGTTAAGGTAGTGGGTACAAAGGGTAGTTCATTGGTAGAATTCTCACCTGCTATGTGGGAGACCCGGGTTCAATTCCTGGCCCATGCACTTTCCCCCCAAAACAAATAAATGAGCAAACTACCAGAAAACCAAGCAAATAAACAAAAAATTCAACAAATGGTGCTGCAATTATGGGATACTTATGTAGAAAAATGATGAAATTTGACCCCTGCTGTACAGCACACACACAAAAAACAACACTTCCACTACACTTGTACTAGAAATGCAAATTAAAAATGAAATGCCATTTTAACAACAAAAAAGTTAAGGTAAAAAATAAATCTGGGTAGGAGGATGGATATGGGTGTGTGCTTGTGTATGTGTACATGTGTGGAGACATGGAAGGAAAAAGTCAGAACTATTTGGGACATACTGAGTTTATGGGCACAACACAGGTGGATAGACATAGGAGTGAGATTTCTGAGTGAAAGAGAATCCACATTTATCTGCCAAGGGTGAAGATAGGACAGGTGCTGCATGCTTAAAAAGCAGGAAGGCATAAAATAGTTACAGAGGAAAGTGGAGAGTGAATGAGCTAAAATGAAGTGTAACTGCTGGGCTGCATGAAAGGTATACTTGAAATTAGTGTCCAAGAAATTAAAATGAAAATACTTAGACTTCCAGGAAGATGGCAGACTAGAGTGGCTAGAGATTAGCTCTGTTCCACAGAAAGGTTGTAGAGGGGACAGGAGGGCAACTGAGGCGGCGATCTGGGAGTGTGGTTGACCTGGGAGAATCTTCTACACCACATGCGGCAGCCCTGGTTGTGGAGGCCGAGGAACTGAGAGGCAGAAGGCTAGAGCCTGGCACGGAGGTGCAGAGCCTGCAGAAGTGTACTTCTAGGAGTACAGGACTAGGAAGTAAGCCAGGCCATGTTCCTTGGGTACACTACCCTCACCAGCACAGTCCCGTGATCAGCGATTCACCCCACATGCCACACACCTGACACCCATTACCCTCTCCCATTCCCCACTCCACCTGCTCCCATCCCCACCCCAAGTGTAGCCCAACACACCTCTCCTGCACCCCTCCCGAGCACTACCTCCCCTTCCCTGTTCCCTGCAGGCTGCTGCCATCGCATAAAGGCTGTGAGCACTAACCTCCATACCTAGGCTACCCCCACCCCCAACCCACAGTGTTGTACAACCACACACCGCCCTCCCTGAGCTCCGTGCATCCCTTTACAGCACTCCCAGTCCCACCCATGCGCATGGACCCACAATCACATCATTCAGTCTGGGAACCACATTTTACAGCAGTCCTCCTGTGCATGCGCAGAGCCCTCAACCTCACTTCCCAGCTCTGAGAAAGTACTGACCTGCACAGCTGGGTCACATATGCCCCGAATCCATGAAGGCGTAATGTTGACCTGATGCCACAGCTCTATGTATGCGCACAGAGGGCCCCGTACCTTAGACCAGTGCACACTGGGGTTATATCCCCCCAGACCAGTGCACCTGCACAGCTACATCCTCCCTGGCCGCTCGGCACCCACGTTCACAAGCATCTGCATAACATCCCCAAGCTGAGTCCATACACTGTACTGGGTGCTCCACCCCATGCCCTGCTCCCTGCTGTTCAACCATTCTGCAAACACAAGGCCTTAGACTACTGAAAACAAATCACCTCCCAAAGTAAATCAGTCAAGAGATCTTCTACATGGCACGAAGACAGCAGAATATCACTAAGCATATCACAATGCAGACAGATATAACCCTGAAAAATGACCAAATTAAAACACCAGAGGAGAACACAATACCAGATTTGAAGAGACAAAAGAAAGAATAAGTGATATAGAGGACAGGATAATTGAATTCGAAGACTCAAAACAGGAAATGGCAAAAAAGATGGAAAAAATTGAACGGGAATTCACGGAAATGATAGGCAAAACAAAGCACACAAATATAAGAATCACTGCTGACCCAGAAGGAGAAGAGAGGGATAAAGGGCTAGGAAGAGTAGTTGAGGATATAATGGGGGAAAACATCCCAACCCTCATAAAGGACATAAATATACAAGTCAAAGAAGCCCAAAGAACTCCAAACAGAATAAATCCAAACAGGCCTTCACCAAGATATATACTAATCAGTCTGTCAAATGTTGAAGACAAGCAGAAAACTCTGAAAGCAGCAAGAGAAAACCAATCTACTACACACAAGGGAAATCAAATAAGACTGAGTTCAGACTGCTCAACCAGCACCCTGGAGGCAAGAAGGCAGTGGTATGATATATTCAAGATTCTGAAAGGGAAAGAATTCCAGCCAAGAATTCTGTACCCAGCCAACTTGTCCTTCAAAATTGAGGGAGAGATTAAAGTTTTCACAGACAAAGAAGTCCTGAAAGAATTTGTCAATAAGAGATAAGCCCTACAAGAAATACTAAAAGGACTTCTGCTGGATGAAGAATAAAGACAGGAGAGAGAGGTCTGGAGGAGGAAACAGAATTGAAGAGTATCACTAAGGGTAATTTAAAGAATACAAAGATAAAATTTTAAAGAATACAAAGATAAAAAAGGTAACATGGTGGTATCAAGAAACACCCTTGCAACAATTCAGCTTCCCCAAATTGAATTCTTTGTATTCTCACAAACAGTAGGGATAACCAAAGCAATAGGCTGAGCCCCCAATCTTGGAATTTATTCATATGAAACTTAACCCAACAAAGGATAGGTCAAGCCTACTTAGAATTGGGCCTGGGAGTCATCCCCAGGAGGATCTCTCTTGTTGCTCAGATGTGGCCTCTCTCTCCAGCCAGCACATTGGGTGGGCTCACTGCCCTCCCCCTGTCTACGTGGGATGTGGCTACCGGGGGTGTGGACCTTCCTGGCAGCGTGGGAAAGAAATTCTAGAATGAGCTGGGACTCAGAATCTAGGGGTTGAGAAGACCTCTCAACCAAAAGGGAGAAGGAACAATGAAAAGAGACAAAATAAAGTGTTAATGGCTGAGAGATTCCAAGCAGAGTAGAGGGGTTGTCCTGGAGGTTATTATGCACTAAATAGATATCATCTTGTTAGTCAGGATGTAGTGGAGAGGCTGGAGGGAACTGCCTGAAAATGTGGAGCTGTGTTCCAGTGGACATGTTTCTTGGAGATGACTGTATAATGATACAGCTTTCACAATGTATGTGATTGTGGGAACCTTGTCTCTGGTGTTCCTTTTGCCTGCCTTGTTGACAAACGAGTAAAGCATGTGGAGTGAGAGTGGACAGTGGGGGGAACAAATGTTAGAATGGATTTGGATTGAAATGCTGGTGATGGGTGGGGGGGAGGGGGAAGGGGTGTGGTGTGTATGAATTTTTTTTCTATCTCTGTGTTTCTTTTCCTGGATTGATGTGGGTGTTCTGGGAGATGATCATGGTGGTGAACGTGCAACCATGTGAGGATATTGTGAATTGTTGATTGTATATGTAGAACAGAGTGATTGTGGGTTGGGTTGTTTGTTGCTATATATATATATTTTTAATTAAAAAGAAAGAAACACCCTTGAAGTAATAACTTTGAATGTGAACAGACTAAACTTACCAATTAAAAGATACAGACTGGCAAAATGGATAAAGAAATATAATCCAGCTGTATGTTGCTTACAAGAGAATCATCTTAGACACAAGGATACAAATAGATTGAAAGTGAAAGGATGGAAAAAGATTTTCCACACGAGCTGTAACTGAAAGAAAGCAAGAGTAGCTATTCTAACATCGGACAAAACAGACTTTAAATGTAAACACATAAGAGACAAAGAAGGACACTATAAACTAATTAAATGATCTAACAATCCTAAATGTTTATGCTCCCAATCAAGGAGCTCCAAACAACATGAGACAGTCATTGGCAAAACTGAAGAGAGCAACAGATGTCTCAAGAATAATAGTAGAAGACTTCAATACACCATTCTCCTCTATAGATAGAACAACCAGACAGAAGATCAACAAGGAAATTGAGAAGTTAAATAATTCGATAAATTAATTAGACCTGACAGACATATATAGGTCACTGCACACCAAAGCACAAGTTATACATTCTTTGCTAGTGCTCATGGAACATTCTACAGAATAGATCATATGCTGGGGCACACAACAGGTCTTTAAAATTTTTTAAAAACTGAAATTATTCAAAGCACTTTCTCTGATCACAATGGGATGAAGCTGGATCTCAGTAACTACTAAAGAACAAGAACATTCACAAATATATGGAGATTAAATAACACATTGCTAAACAACCAGCGGGTCAAATAAGAAACTGCTACAGAAATCAGAGGCTATTCAGAGATGAATGAAAATAAGAATAAAACTTATCAGAACTTATGGGATGTGGCTGTGCTGAGAGGGAAATTTATTGCCTTAAATGCCTATATTAAAAAAGGAGAAAGAGCAAAAATTGAGGACTTAACAGCAAACCTGGATGAACTTGAGAAACAACAGCAAACTAAACCCAGAGCAAATAGGTAAAAAGAAACAACAAAGATTAAAGCAGAGATAAATGAATGGGAGAACAAAAGAACAATAGAAAGAATCAATAAAACAAAAAATCAGTTCTTTGAGAAAATCAATAAAATTGATCAGCCACTAGCAAGAATGAAAATTTTAAAAAGAGAGAGGATGCAAATAAACAAAAATCAGAAATGAGACATTACCACAGACCCTGAAAAAATAAAAGAAATCATAACGTGATACTATGAACCGCTATATGCCAACAAACTAGACAATTTAGATGAAATGAACAAATTCCTAGAGACACACAAACAAGCTATACTGACTCAGGAAAAAATAGAAGATTTCAACAAAGCAATCACAAGCAGAGAGATTCAATCAGTCATCAGAAATCTTTCTACAAAGAAAAGCCCAGGGCCAGATGGATTCACAGGGGAATTTGATCAAACATTATAGAAAGTAATACCAATCCTGCTTAAACTTTTCCAAAAAACTGAGGAAAAAGGAACTCTACCTAAATCATTTAATGAAGCTAATATCATTTTAATACCAAAACCAGGTAAAGATGACGTAAGAAAGGAAAACTACAGGCCAATCTCCCTAACAAACATAGATGGAAAAATTCTCAATAAAATATAAGCAAATTGAATCCAACAGCACATTAAAAGAATTATATACCATGACCAAGTGGGGTGTGTACCAGGAATGCAAGGATGGTTCAACACACAAAAAATCAATTAATGTAATACATATATTAACAAATCAAAAGGGAAAATGATCATCTCGATTGATGCTGAAAAAGCATTCAACAAAATTTAGCACCTTTTTCTGATAAAAACACTCGAAAAGACAGGACTCAACTGTAACTACCTCAATATGATAAAAGGAATATATGAAAAACTGATAGCCAGCATCGTACTCAATGGAAAGAGATTGAAAGCTTTCCGCCTAAGACCAGGTACAAGACAAGCATGCCCACTGTCACCACTATTATGCAACATTGTGCTAGAAGTTCTAACTAGAGCAATGAGGCAGAACAAAGAAATAAAAGGCATCCAAATTGGAAAGGAAGAAGTAAAACTCATTATTTGCAGATGATACGATATATACTTGGAGATCCTGAGAAATCTACAGCAAACTTACTTGAGCTAATAAATTTCAGCAAGGTGAATGGATATAAAGTTAATATGCAAAAATCAGTAACATTTGTATAAACAAGCAATAAGCTAGCTGAGGAGTCAGTTAAGGAAAAAAATCCATTCAAAATAGTAACTAAAAGAATCAAATATTTAGGAATGAACTTGACTAGGGATGCAAAGCACTTGTGCACAGAAAACTACATAACAATGCTAAAAGAAATCAAAGGAAATCTAAACAGGTGGAAAGACATTCCCTGCTCATGGAAAGGAAGGCTAAATACAGTTAAGATGTCAATTCTCCCCAAGTCGATCTAAAGATTCACACAGTACAAATCAAAATTCCAACAACCTACTTTGAAGATTTGGAAAAGCTAATTTCCCTTCCAATTTCATCTGGAAGGGAAAGCGACCCCAAATAGCTAAAAGCATCCTCAAAAAGAAGAACGAAGTGGGAAGATTAACACTCCCTGACTTTAAAACCTATTATAAAGCCACAGAGGTCCAAACAGCATGGTCCTGGCACAAAGACAGAAGCACTGACCAGCGGAATTGAATCGAGAGTGCAGTAATAGACCACTAAATCTATGGTCAACTGATTTTTGACAAGGCCCCCAAATCCACTGAACTGGGACAAAATAGGCTTTTCAATAATTGGGCATGGAAGAACTGACATCAATAGCCAAGAGAATGAAAGAGGACCCTATCTTAGGCCCTACACAAAAATGAACTCAAAGTGGATCAAACACCTAAATGTAAAAACTAGAACCATAAAGTTTTTATCACCATAAAGATTCTAGAAGAAAATGTAGGGGAACATCTTCAAGATCTAGTAACAAGAGGTAGCTTCCTAAACTTTACACTCAAAACACAAGCAACAGGGTGGGCCACGGTGGCTCAGCAGGCAAGAATGCTTGCCTGCCATGCCAGAGGACCCGGGTTCAATACCTGGTGCCTGCCCATGTGAAAAAAAAAAAAGAAAAAAAAAGCACAAGCAACAAAAGAAGGAATCGATAAATGGAAACTCCTCAAAATGAAATACTTCTGCACTTCGCAAGACTTTGTCAAAAAGGTGAAGAGGCAGCCAACTCAATGGAAGAAAATATTTGGAAATCACACATTGGACCAAGGTTTTATTTCCTGTATATTCAAAGAAATCATACAACTCAATAACAAAAGAACAAACAACTCAATTATGAAATGGGCTAAAGATATGAATAGACATTTTTCTGAAGAGCAAGTACAGATGGCTCAAAAGCACATGAAGAGATGCTCATTTTCCTTGGCTTTATGGGAAATGCAGATCAAGACTACAGTGAGATACCACCTCACACCTATAAGAATGACTGCTATTAAACAAACAGGAGACTATAAATGTTGGGAGAGGATGTGGAGAAACTGGGACACTTATACACTCCTGGAAGGAATGTATAATGGTGCATCCACTGTTTGGCTTAGAAAACTAAATATCAAGTTGCCCTATGACCTACCAAGAACACTACTTGGTTTATACTCAGATGAAAGCAATGACACAGACAGACATTTGTACACCGGTGTTCATAGCAGCATTATTCACAATTGCCAAAAGATGGAAACAAACCAAGTGCCCATCAACTGACAAGTGGATTAACAAAATGTGGTATATACATAAAATGGAATATTATGTAAATGTCCTGAAGCACATGACAAGATGGATGAGCCTTGAGGATATAATGCTGAAAGAAGTTAGCCAGACACAAAAGGATACTGTATGAGTCCACTTTTATGACCAGCATAAAGGTATAATCAGGGCCTTATAATACAGAAGATAGGGGATTTAGAGATACATAGAAGCTAGAGAAGGGTGAACTGTCAGCTAATGAGTTTGAACTCCAATATAAGGGAATAGATAGGAACAAGGGTGATTCTCCAGTGGGTCTAGAAGTAATATTACCATATTGAAGATGAACAAGATTGAAAAGAGTTGTATAGACCTACGTGTCCCACTGACTCACTAGAAATATGAATGAGTTCTCGTAAGAAGGAAAAAAAAAGTAGATTGTGATGATAAAAAAGTATTTAAACCCACTAGCCTCCTATACTCTGGAGCAGCCAGAAGAAAAATATGAGAGGATCGTATGGTAGCCCATGACAAACTCTGGGATCTCTCCTGTAACCACTTGTTGAAGAGTGCTTCGAAAACTATTGCTTTCTTATTTCTCTGCTTTGTATATATGTTATACTATACAATAAAAAAACGTTAAAAAATGAAAATAGTATGTTCATGTTTTTCTCCAGCTACGTCTAGCAGTACACTTGCAGGCATGGAGCAGACAGAGTTGGATTTAATCTGTGGTTTAACCATAGGAGTATGTTAAGGCAAGAGAGGGACAGGAGTTCAAATGATGCATGGAGAAGTGATTATAATGCTATAATTACAGTGGTTGAAATTATGCTATAATTATAGAGGTTAAGAGGGACATTAGAATATGAGTGGGGTGAGAGTGTGTAAAAGTGGCAGATCAATGAATTATAGGTGATGACAGAGTAAAAGAATTGTTAAGTGTTAGGAACTAGAGGGAGTGAGGTAGAAGGACGAGAAGTTAGTTAATTAGCCAGATGTAGGGAACTGAGATTCCAGAGTGGTTCCAGATATTGGTATAATGGCATAATCGCAGAGTGACACCTAGTGATAGTTTTTCTTGATAAATAATTACGATTCTGCCTACAGTACTTATATCATCAGGCACTGTTCAATGCTTTACACTTATTAAATCACTGAATATACACAATAACCTTATGTGATTGGTTCCATTATTATTCTTTTATTCTTTTAGCTTTTTTAAAAAATATAACAAAAAATTCTTAACACATGATCATTCCACTCTACATAATCAGTAATTCACAATGTCATCACATAGTTGCATATTCATCAACATGATCATTTCTTAGAATATCTGCATCAATTCAGAAGACGTAAAAAGACAACAGAAAAAAATTCATACATAACATATCCTTTCCCCTCCCTTTTGACTGATCACTAGCATTTCAATCTAAATTTTAACATTCGTTCCCCCTATTATTTATTTCTATTCATGTTTTACTCGTCTGTTGATAAGGTAGATAAAAGGAGCATCAAACACAAAGTTTTCACAATCACACAGTCACATTGTGTAAGCTATATACAATCATCTTCAAGAAACATGGCTACTGGAATACAGCTCTACACTTTCAGGCAGTTCCCTCCAGCTTCTCCATTATATCTTGACTAACAAGGTGATATCTATTTAATGTGTAAGAATAAAATCCAGGATAACCTCTCGGCTCTGTTTGGAATCTCTCAGCCATTGATACTTTGTTTTCTCATTTCACGCTTCCCCTTTTTGGTTGAGAAGGTTTTCTCAATCCCTTGATGATGAGTCTCAGCTCATTCTAGGATTTCTGACCCACACTGCCAGGAAGGTCCGCGCCCCTGGGAGTTACGTCCCACGTAGACAGGGAAAGGGAGGTGAGTTTGCTTGTTGAGTTGGCTGGAAAGAGAGGCCACATCTGAGCAACAAAAGAGGTTCTATTGGGGGTGACTCTTAGGCCTAATTTTAAGTAACCTTGACCTATCCTTCGTGGGTTAAGTTTCATATGAACAAACCTCAAGATTGGGGGCTCAGCCTATTGCTTTGGTTGTCCCCACTGCTTGTGAGAATATCAAGAATTCTTCACTTGGGGAAACTGAACTTTCCCCCTTTCTCACCATTCCCCCAAGGGGATTTTGCAAATACTTTTTTACTCACTGTTCAAATCACTCTGGGATTTATTGGGGCATCACTCTGGACAAACCTGCAAAATCTTATGCCCTACTCAAGGTTCCATGTATTTATGGTGTTCAATTAAGCTGTCCACATAAGTTATATTAGGAATTGCACTAGTCAAAATATAAATTTTGTGCCAAATAAACATTTTTAGCTTTAGTCTCACATGTAAGTTAAAATTAAAAAATATTAATTACCATCTATTTTCAACACCCTGCAGTAATGAAATTCCTTTGTTTTTCCTCATGCAAAAACACTTTAAAATCTGTACATTTAGTCACCCAATATCTACCCTATTTCTATCTCCTGATGACCTCTGTTCTTAACTGAAATTTTCCAAGTTCATTCATTAATGTTAATTCATATCAGTGACCACACAGTATTCGTCCTTTTGTTTCTGGCTAATCTCACTCACTGTCCTTAAGGTCCATCCAGGTTGTTACATACTTCATAACTTTATTGTCTTACAGCTGCATAATATTCCATTGTATGTATATACCACAGCTTGTTTAGCTACTCATCTGCTGATGGACATTTTGGCTGTTTCCATCTCTTGGCAATTGAAAATAATGTTGCTATAAACATTGGTGTGAAAATGTCTGTTTGTATCCTTTCCCTCACGTCCTGTGAGTAGATACCTAGCAACAGTACTGTCAGGTGATATGGCAATTCCATACTTAGCTTCCTGAGGAACCACCAAACTGCCTTCCACAGTGGTTGTACCATTTGACATTCCCACCAACAGTGGAAAAGTGTGCCTCTTTCTCCACATCCTCTCCAGCACTTGCTGTTTTCTATTTTACTGATAATGGCTACTCTGGTGGGTGTGAGATAATATTTCATGGTGGTTTTGATTTGCATTTCCCTAATAGCCAGAGAAGTTGAGCATCTTTTCATGTGCCTTTTGGCCATCTTGTATTTCCTCTTCTGAGAAGTGTCTGTTCAAGTCTTTTGCCCATTTTGTAATTGGGTTGTCTGTTCTTTTATTGTTGAGTTGAAAAATCTCTTTATATATTCTGGATACTAGACCTTTATCTGATATATCGTCTCCAAATATTGTTTCCCATTGTGTAGGCTACCTTTTTATTTTCTTAGACGAAGTTCTTTGATGCACAAAGTGTTTAATTTTGAGGAGTTCCCATTTCTTTCGTTCTTTCTTCAATGCTCGTGCTTTGGGTGTAAAGTCTAGGAAACCACCTCCTATTAATAAGATTTATAAGATATTTTAAAGATATTTATACGATATTTATAAGATATTTGCCTACATTTTCTTCTAACAATTTTATGGTCTTAGATCGAATGTTTTGGTCTTTGATCCATTTTGAGTTAATTTTTGTATAGGGGGTGAGATATGGATCCTCTTTCATTCTTTTGCATATGGATATGCAGTTCTCTAGGCACCATTTACTGAAGAGACTATTCAATTCCATTGGCTAGAATATTTATCTCTATGCCAGTCCCATGCTGTTTTCACCACTGTAGCTTCATAATATGTCTTAAAGTCAGGTAGCATGAGACCTCTTCATTTTTCTTTCTCAGGATACTTTTAGCTATTCGGGGTACACTGCCCTTCCAGATAAATTTGATTATTAGTTTTCCTATTTCTGAAAAGTAAGTTTTGGGATTTTAATTAGTATTGCATTGAATCTGTAAATCAATTTAGGTTGAACTGACATCTAAACTATATTTAGTCTTCAAATACATGAACACAGTATGCCCTTCCATTTATTTAGGTTTTCTGTGATTTCTCTTAACAATTTCTTATAGATTTTTTTGTATAGGTCTTTCGTCTCTTCAGTTAAATTTATTCCCAAGTATTTTATTCTTTTGGTTGCAATTGTAAATGGAATTTTTTTCTTGATTTCCACCTCAGACTGCTCATAGAAACAGATTTTTGAGTTCTGATTTTGTAACCTGCCACTTTCCTGTACTCACTTATTAGCTCCAGCAGTTTTGCTGTGGATTTTTCGGGGGTTTTGACATATCGTATCATATCATCTGCAAACTGTGAGAGTTTTACTTCTTCCTTTCCAATTCTGATGCCTTGTATTTCTTTTTCTTGTCTAACTGCTCTGGCTAGAACTTCCGACACAATGTTGAGTAACAGTGATGATAGTGGACATTCTTGTCTTCTTCCTGATCTTAGGGGGAACGTTTTCAGTTTTTGCCCACTGAGGATGATGTTAACTGTGGGTTTTTCATATATCCTCTTTATCATTTTGAGGACGTTTCCTTCTATTCCTATCCTCTGAAGTGTTTTCAACAGGAAAGGATGTCGAATTTTGTCAAATGCCTTTTCTGCATCAATCGAGATGATCATGTGGTTTTTCTGCTTTGATCTGTTGATATGGTATATTACATTAATTGATTTTCTTATGTTGAACCATCCTTGCATAGCTGGGATGAATCTTATTGGGTCACGGTGTATAATTCTTTTAATGTGCTGCTGGATTCGATTTGCTAGAATTTTGTTGAGGATTTTTGCATCTATATTCATTAAAGAGATTGGTCGGTAGTTTTCTTTTCTTGTAATATCTTTGTCTGGCTTTGGTATGAGGATGATGTTGGCTTCGTAGAATGAGTTAGGTAGCTTCCTCTCCCTGTTCTAGTTTGCTAGCTGCCGGAATTCAACACACCAGAGACAGATTGGCTTTTAATAAAAGGGGATTTATTTTGTTAGTTCATCAGAGGAAAGGCAGATAACTTGATCTGAGGGTCTTTCTTACATGGGAAGGCTAAGGGTGATCTCTTCTGGCCTTTTCTCCAGGCCTCTGGGTTCCAACAACTTTCCCCAGGGTGATTTCTTTCTGTATCTCCAAAGGCCTGGGCTGAGCTGCTTGGGCTGTGCTACGTTGAACGCTCTCATTTAAGCACCAGCCAATTAAATCAAACATCATTCACTGCAGCAGGTATGCCTCCTAGCCGACTGCAGATGCAATGAGCAACAGATGAGGATCACAGATCACTGGCTCATGTGCATAGCAATAGAACTAGGCACCTTCACCTGGCCAAGTGGACAGCTGAATCTACCACACTCCTCTTAAATTTCTTTGAAGAGTTTGAGCAGGATAGGTACTAATTCTTTCTGGAATGTTTGGTAGAATTCACATGTGAAGCCATCTGGTCCTGGACTTTTCTTTTTGGGGACCTTCTTAATGACTCAATTTCTTTACTTGTGATTGGTTTGCTGAGGTTGTCTATTTCTTCTCAAGTCAATGTTGATTGTTCATGCCTTTCTAGAAGGTTGTCCATTTCATGTACATTGTTAAGTTTATTAGCATAAAGTTGTTGCCAGTATCCTCTCATTACTTCCTTTATTTCTGTGGGGTCAGTGGTTATGTCTCCTCTTCCACTTCTGATTTTATTTATTTGCATCCTCTCTCTTCTTCCTTTTGTCAACCTTGCTAAAGGTTCATCAATCTTATTGATTTTCTCATAGAAACAACTTCTGGTTTTGCTGATTTTTTCAATTGTTTTCATGTTCTCAATTTCATTTATTTCTGCTCTAATCTTTATTATTTCTTTCCTTTTGCTTGCTTTGGGAAAGCTTTTGCTGCTTTCCTTTTGCTTGCTCTTCTTTCTCTAGTTCTTCCAAATGAACAGTTAATTCCTCAATTTTTGCCCTTTCTTCTTTTTTGATATAGGCATTTAGGGCAATAAATTTCCCTCTTAGCACTGCCTTTGCTGCATCCCATAAGTTGTGATATGTTGTGTTTTCATTTTCATTTGCCTTGAGATATTTACTGATTTCTCTTGTAATTTCTTCCTTTACCCACTGGTTGTTTAAGAGTGTGTTGTTGAGCCTCCAAATATTTGTGAATTTTCTGGCACTCTGCCTATTATGGATTTCCAACTTCATTCCTTTATGATCTGAGAAAGTGTTTTGCATGATTTTAATCTTTTTAAATTCATTGAGAGTTGCTTTGTGACCCAGCATATAGTCTATCCTTGAGAACGATCCATGGGCCCTTGAGAAAAAGGTGTATCCTGCTGTTGTGGAGTGTAATGTTCTATAACTGTCTGTTAAGTCTAGCTCATTTATTATTCAAATTCTCTGTTTCTTTATTGATCCTCTGTCTAGATGTTCTGTCTATTGATGAGAGCGGGGAATTGAAGTCTCCAACTATTATGGTAGATGTGTCTATTTATCATTTCAGTGTTTTCAGGGTTTGCCTGATGTATTTTGGAGCATTATGGCTCGGTTCATAAACATTTATGATTGTTATGTCTTCTTGTTGAAGTGTTCCTTTTATTAATAGTGTCCTTCTTTGTCTCTTTTAACTGTTTTACATTTGAAGTCTAATTTGTTGGATACCAGTTTAGCTACTTCTGCTCTTTTCTGATTGTTATTTGCGTGAAATATCTTTTCCCAACTTTTCACCTTCAACCTATGTTTATCCTTGGGTCTAAGATGTGTCTCCTGTAGACAGCATATAGATGGGTCCTGTTTTTTAATCCATTCTGCCAGTCTGTCTTTTGGTTGGGGAGTTTAATCCATTAACGTTTAGTGTTATTATTGTACAGGTAGTACTTTCTTCTACCATTTTGTGTTTTGGATTTTATATGTCATATCTAATTTTTCTTCTTTTTACCTTTACTGATAGTCTTCATTTCTACACTCTTTTCCACACCTCTCTCTCCTGTCTTTTCTTATCTGCCTCTAGTGCTCCCTTTAGTATTTCTTGCAGAGCTGGTCTCTTGGTCATAAATTCTCTCAGTGATTTTTTTGTCTGAAAATGTTTTAATTTCTCTCTCATTTTAAGGACAATTTTGCTGGATATAGAATTCTTGGTTGGCAGTTTTTCTCTTTTAGTGAATTAAATATATCATCCCGTCTTCTCGCCTCCATGGTTTCTACTATGAAATCTACACATAGTCTTATTGGGCCTCGCTTGTATGTGATAGATTGCTTTTCTCTTGCTACTTTCAAGATTCTTTCTCTTTGACATCTGACATTATGATTAATATTTGGATCTATTCTCTTTGGGGTACGCTGCACTTTTGGATCTGTAATTTTAAGTCTTTCATGAGATGGGAAATTTTCAGTGATAATTTCCTCCATTAGTTTTTCTCCTCCTTTTCCCTTCTCTTCTCCTTCAGGGACACCCACAACATGTATATTTGTGCACTGCATGTTGTCATTCAATTCCCTGAGACCCTGCTCATATTTTCCCAATCTTTTCCCTATATTTTCTTTTGCTTGTTGGATTTCAGATGTTCTGTCCTCCAGTTCACTAATGCTATCTTCTGCCTCTTGAAATCTGACATTGCAGGTTTCCACTGTTTTTTCAATTTCTTCTACTGAGCCTTTCTTTCCCATAAGTTCCGTGATTTCTTTTTTCAGACTTTCAATTTCTTCTTTTTGTTCATTCCTTGCCTTCTTTATATCCTCCCTCAATTCATTGATTTGATTTTTGATGAGGTTTTCCACGTCTGTTCGTATATTCTGAATTAATTGTTTCAGCTCCTGTATCTTATTTGAATTATTGGTTTGTTCCTTTGACTGGGCCATATCATTAATTTTCCTAGTGTGATTTGTTATTTTTTGCTGGTGTCTAGGCATTTAATTACCTTAATTAGTTTATTCTGGAGATTGACTTCACTACTTTTACATAGGATTTTCTTGCTGGATGACTTTGTCTATCTGTTCTCTGACATTCAGTTCAGCTTATTCTGGACCACTAGCTTAGGTTTTGTTTAACAGGGCAGAATTTTTCGGTTCTTGTTTTCTTGTTTCTTGCCCTTTCCCCCCCACCCTCAGGAGGGTCTACTTAGGTATTATAGACCCACACCAGATTTTCCCAGACTAAACTGGCCTCCTGTCAGGAGAAAAGAGTCACCTGTGTCAGTTTTCCCTGAGGGTGAGACCCAGCAGGTTGAAAGACTTTCCTATGAAGTCTCTGGACTCCATGTTTTTCCTATCCTGCCCAGTATGTGGTGCTTGTCTGCCTGTGGGTCCCACCAGCACAAGGTGATGCGGTACCTTTAACTTCAGCAGACTCTCCCTGCTGGGGGTGTGGTGGAGACAGAGGAAAGATTGTAGGCTGGCTTTAATCGCTTCACTTTTCCAAACCCTGGGGACTGAATTCCTTGAGGGAATCAACCTGAGCTCGGTCCTACCCCTCTCCTGGGGAAGGCACAGGCTCCAGACAAACAATGAAACAAGCTTGTTTCTGCCTATGCCTGGGGCAACTGCAGCCTGAGAAGCCTGCTGCTGTATCCAAAAGCAGTCAAGCCTTTGTAGAAACATAGCTACAAAAAAGAAAGAGAAAAATCCTTCTCAGAGCAGAACCCCTGTTCCTCAGGGTTGCCAATCAAGAGCATAAGTTGGCATATTGCTTTGTGCACCTTCAGATCCTATGTGCCCCCTCATTTCCTTCTGGGCCCAGACCCTTTCAAGTATTATAAACTATTCGATCCAAAAAACCTCTGTTTCTTTATTTCTTTTTCCGTCAGCCCTGACCCGTCGTCCATGCCGGGGCAAAAATCAGCAACCTCCGTTTTGACGAGGTTCAGCTGAGTTGGGGGCCTATCTTTAGTAGTCAGAATTTGTGAATGAATTCCACAATTGGAGTTTAGTTGTGCTCAGTCCCTGTTGCTAGTAAAGCCCCTTTCCTTTCCCCTCTGGGAAGCAGTCTGTCAGGGAGGGGTGCGGGCTGCTGTGGCTTGGGGCACTCATGGTTCTGGGGGGGCTCACAGCTGGTCCAGCTGATCCAGACAGGAGTATGCTGTGTATCCAGTTACTGATGTGGCCCCAGCAGTTGTTCCGTACTGTTCTTGGCTATTTAGTAGCTGTTCTGGAGGACAAACTAAATCCCACACCTCGCTAAGCTGCCATGTTGGCCACCATTATTATTCTCGTTTTATAGATAAACACACTGAGGCTTGGAGTGGTGAAGTGGCTTACCCAGGTGGTTAATGGCACAGCTTTGATATGAACTCTGGTAAGCCAGTCCAAGTTCTCTGCTCTTAACACAATACTATGTTGTTTTTTTTTTCATTTGTTTCATATTAAATACAATAAAAATTTTAAATATTAATGTCTTTCTGCAGCTTAGCTACTTTTACAAAGTTGTGTAATATTTATTTTCTTCACTCTTATATTTCTAAGAGTGACGGAGACTAAGCTTAGCACAGCAACCAAACTAGTTTCATTTATTTTTTGGAATTACCACTACCAGAATAGATCCTCTAGTATCCTTTATTTCTGTAATCCATAATTTTTGAGTACTTGTCATCTTTTTAATAAAACTTACCAATAGTAAGGTCATGCACTGGCTGAAACCTCTTGTCTGTGAACTGTAGCAATAAACACGATTTACCTACACCTGAAAGTTAAAAAGAAAAGAAATAATAAGAGGCAAAACTCACAGGAAGTTAGAAGCAGTTTACAAAAGCTTATAGAAAAGAAGCAGCCACAGTCGCTGGTGCTCTTGCTGTGTGACGTTCACACTTTGGTTTCCACACTCTTTGAACAATCTACCATTATTTTCTCAGTGCACTAAAAGGGGCAAAAAAACCTGATGGTTTAGGTGGAAGGTATAAACCATTCCAAAACACCCTTTTCACTGTTTCTTAGTCGATGAACACTTCAATATGAGAGCTAATGTGACAGCTTAACTACTAAAAGGCAACTTACCCGCTTCTCCTAGTAGCTTCTATCAAAGAATGTATGCAGTTAAGTATCCTTGCATTTTGCTCTTTGTGTAATAATGAAAACATTTAAAAGCATAGTAATTTTCTCATTTTACAGCTTCTCATGCTCTCCTACAATCACTTAATTTAACAAATAGATAAATAGGAAAATAAGCTAGCAATAAAATGCTTTGGAATTTACTTTTCTGGAAAAAGTTGCTCGCTCTATTTTCTTTTTCTTTTAAATTTATCATGTATATTCGATTCCCGGTGCCTGCCCATGTAAAAAAAAAAAAAATTTATCATGTATAAAATACAGGGTCCCATACACCATCCTATTATGAACACTTTGCATTGGTGCAGTATATTTGTTACAAATTATGAAAGCACATTTCTGTAACTGTACTAACAACAAACCATGGCATAACTTAGGGTTTAATGTTACTCTCTTTTCTTGCTAATTCATTTCACTATCATCTCTAATGCGAATTGCATTCCCTCATTCTACCAAAATTCACCTCATTAAAACAATGAATAACTTCCACATTCCTAAATTCCAAAGGAAATTTTTTTATATTCACCTCACTTGCTCTCTGAGAATTTGAGATTTCACATCACACCTCCTTCCCACTCATTTTCAGGTCCTTCAAGAAACATTCCTTAAATGTTTCACACTAGACTAAGTCTGCCTAATAGACAGCCTCCTGTACATCTCCCTTATACTCAAGGCAGTCATCACTAATTAGTTCATTTACTCAAAAAGTCCTTATTGAGTACTAATAAGTGTACTACACTAGGTACCTGCTGATATAACAGTGCAGAAAACCAGTATAGTTTCTGATTATGGAACTTATGATCAAGTAGAGATGGAGAATTAAACAAAACGAACACTCACATAATATATATGAACTATAATTTGAAATTATCATAACTGTGATTTGAAAGAAAGAATAAAGTGCTATGAAAAGAATAACAGAAGAGACTATTTAGACTAAAGGACTGGAGAAAGTCTTTCTGAAGAAGTGACATGTAAGCTAAACTGTTTAATGTCTTCTAGATTACAAATCAAATGAAAAATGGGACAATGACTATTTTGTCACTTGCTGTTTGTCTTGTGACACAGAACAGGCACTTAATAATTTTCTTAAACAATTGGCCCTAATGTCAAAAGTTATAGAGACTGTCAAATGCTCAGTGTGTTAGTCTGAAAGCTGAGGGAATGTAGTACCAGAGATGGAATGGCTTTTACACCGGGAATTTAATAAGTTACAAGTTTAAGGTTCTAAGGACATGAAAGTGTTCGAATTAAGGCACCAAGAAGAGGTTACCATCACACAAGAAAGGCTGATGGGTCTAGAACACCTAGACCCAGATTGGCATCTGCTGGTCCCTTGTTCTTGGGCTCTGTTGCTTCTAGCCTCTGTTCCTGTGGTGGTTCCTCACTTTGCTTCTCCAGGGCTGGCTTTCATCTCTTGGCTTCCCTTGGCTTTCTCCAAGTTCTGGCTTGCTTAATATCTCGTGGTTACATCTGCTGGGCTCCAAGCATCTCCAAACATCTGTGACTCTGTTCTCCAAGTGTCAGCATCTGTGTCAGCTCTGTTCTGAAGTTTCTGTCTGCTCTGTCATTTCTGACTCTATTCAGAATGTTTCCTCTTTTAAAGCATTCCAGTAAACTAATCAAGATCTACCTGGAATGGTGGAGTCACATCTCCATCTACTATTCAAAAAGTCACACCTACAATTTGGTGCGCCACATCTCTGTAGAGATAATTTAATCAAAGGTCTCTGACCAACAATACTGAATCAGGATGAAAGGAAATGGCTACCCCCACAAGACAGGATCAGAATTAAAACACGGCTTTTCTGGGGTACATAATACTTTCACACTGGCACATCCAGTAACATACAAATCAAAGAAATGTTCTGCAAATATATGACCTTTATTAGGAAATGTTTCATCTGTAAAAGTTTTATAATCAACTGAAAATAAACTAAAAACACTGTTTTCTCTTTTTGTGTGATCTATGATTTCTAGTTTACATTACAAATGTCCCAAAGTCAAACTTATTTTATCAGATTTCTAATTTCTAATTTCTTTGAATAATCTTTAGGTCAAGGAGACGAGAGAAAAGGAGAGTTTTCTTTGCTGAACTTGTTGGTTACCAAGCGTATAAATGGAATTTGCTCTACATTCAAAATATATGAAAAAGGTAAATTACTTTTTAAAAGGGGTGAAAGTACAATATAGTGACCAATTGAGATATGAATCTCAAATCATAAGATATGCTTAACATTCAAAATTATAACTAGAAATCGCAGATTACTGAGTAACTTCAAGAATCATCTAACACTGTTTGATAACCTTTTAAGTGATGGAAGAGCCTGAAAACCCTTTTCTACCTCATAAAAGAATATGCAATATTCATAACAATTACTTGCACTAGTAATTGATATCACTATTATTACAAGTGCTGATTAAATACAGAAAATTGTTACTTTCGTTTCCTCCCTTTTAAGACTCCATATTCTTCCTTCACATAGTCATGTAAATTATCTCAATGCAGAGAATATACACAAGTATCCTTGTGGTGCTCCCAAGTCTACTTAATCACAAATCTACAAACTTGTTAGAGTGGGTTATAGTTACAGATACCTTATCATATTCAATATCTGTCAACTTTCCTCTTTTTATTTCAGGTAAACTTGTTTCCGAATACTTGAGGTATTTCTGGCCCACAATCAAAGACCTTACAAAGACCCCAATCAGATGGCCAACTGTGCTGATTGGAAACTGCTTTCCACCCCAGAAAAGCCATGTTCCTTTAATTCAATCTTGTCAAGATCAATTCTAGGGTTAATCCAATCTAATTCAAATTGTTGGGTGGAATCTTTTGATCAGGTTGTTTTCACGGAGATGTGACTCCATCATTCAAGGTAGGTCTTTGTCTGTTTATGGGGCCTTTTAAGAGAAAGACATTTTGGAGAAAGTACAGATGCTTGAAGAAAGAAAATGCTCCAGCAGAAGCCAGAAGTACCCACAGGAGCCGAGAACCTTTTTGTTGTTGTTGTTGTATAGTATAACACATATACAAAGTAAAGAAACAAAAAAGCAATTAATTTTCAAAGCACTCTTCAACAAGTAGGTACAGGGGGTTGGCAGGTTATGATAGGTAGCAATAGTAGCCTCTCAACTCTACTTGAACTCTCTCTGCCATTGATACTTTATTAATTGTACTTCTTTCCCCACTTTTGGTCAGGATGGAATTGTTGATCCCACAGTGCCAGATCTGGATTCATCCCTGGGAGTCCTCTCCCACGTCACCAGGGAGACTTTTCACCCCTGGATGTCATGTCCCACGAAGGTGGTAGGGCAATGATTTCACTTGCAGAGTTGGGCTTAGAGAGACTGAAGCAACATCTGAGCAACAGAGGTCCTCCAGAAGTAACTCTTAGGTATGCCTATAGGTAGTCTAAGCTTCTCTGCTACCTACATAAGCTTCACAAGAGTAAGCCTCATGATCAAGGGTATGGCCTATTGATTTGGGTGTCCTTAAAGCTTGACACAGTATCGGGGGATTCCCTGATGGTAAGGTTTAATAATTTCATAGTCTTTCTCCCCTCCCTCAGGGAACTTCGCCAATACTTTCTTATACATACTCTAGGATGTTTCCAGGCATTACTATAATGTATACAGGATTAAAGGACCTCTTTCTCATTCTGTGCTCTATGTGTTTCCATTGTTCAAATGAGCTATACAGACAGTCTGATTTAGATTATGCACTACAGAAAATTTCACTTCCAGACCAAATAAACTTTTCTTCCATTGGTCTCAATGTGAAAGAGCCATTTTTGAAACCAATCCAGGAGGACCAGCAGACATCACCACGTGCATTCCCATGTGACAGAGGAACCAGGATACAACTGGCCTTTCTTTAGTGAAGGCATCCTCTTGTTGATGCCTTAATTTGGATATTTCCATGGCCTTAGAATTATAGTTGCAACTTAATACATCCCTTTATAAAAGCCAATCCATTTCTGGTATATTGCATTCCAGCAGCTTTAGCAAACCAAAAAATTTCGCCAACCTTTTCTCATTCCTCGTCTTATTACACCCATAAATAACATATAGTTGCAACCTCCTTGAAAATGATCTCGTTTGGCTTTGTCAGGCTACAACTTTCTCCCTGATGTCTTAATTCTGGGACAACTATTCCTCTACTTCCATGCATTTCTTAAATATGGGAAGTTTTTTCCACACTGCTTTTGACTGCCTTTTCACATAAACCCATCTTTTAATATATCAGTCTATCTCCATCTGTTCTAGTTTGCTAGCTGCCAGAATGCAATATCCCAGGGACGGAATGGCTTTTTAAAAGAAGAATTTAATTCCCCCAAGTTGAATTCTTGATATTCTCACAAGCAGTGCGGACAACCAAAGCTATAAGCTGAGCCCTCAGTCTTCGGGTTTGTTCATATGAAACTTAACCCCACAAAGGATAGGTCAAGTCTACTTAAAATTTAGGCCTAAGAGTCACCCCCAGGAGGGCCTCTTTTGTTACTCAGATGTGGCCTCTCTCTCCAGCC